>VUYV01000148.1:907072-950640 GCA_008711295.1 Anarhynchus alexandrinus | reverse complement strand
GGAAAGGGGAGGAAAAGGGGGGGAAGGAGGGGAAAAGGGGGAACAGGGGAAAGGGGGAGAGAGGGAGGAAAAAGGGGAAGAAGGGAGAAAAGGGGGAAAAGGGGGATAAAAGGGGAGGGGGGTTAAGGGGGAAAAAAAGGAAGCACATTTGCAAACTGCTGTGATGAGACGCCCCAGCTTACACCCGTAGAGGTGATTTATTACAGACAGACCCATTTTTTGTTCTACTGAAGGTGCTGGGAGCATCCGAGCGGTTCGGAGCCCGGAACCGGCCCCGGACAGCACCAACAGCCGCGTCCTCCTCGCGCTGAACCGCCGCTCGTACCTGAAGTCCCCGTTCGTGACCGGGTATTTGTCGATAGCAAAGGGCTTCACCGTCACCTCCCTGACGGGCCCCTCTTCGTTCCTCTCCTCCAGGGAACTCGATCCCATCTGAAACTTCCCCCCAGGCAGCTGCACCATGTTTTCATCCTTTCCAAATGCTAAAAGTGAAGAAATTCGGTATGAGAAGTTTCATTTTTAAATGCAACCGCACGGGAAAACATGCATTATTTACCAGAAAATCACTTTATGCACTGGAAGGAGGGTGCAATATAGTAAGTGACTGCGACCGGCAAGCTTAAAATATTTTAAAGTCACATTTTTGGTGTTTCTTTTAGGAAAGGAACAGCTCCAGCCCAATGCAATCAGCAAGGCAGCTCCTTTAAATTAATATTTTGCTGCCGTTAGGAGAAAGGGAACCTACGGAGGGAGAAACAAAGTGATTTTATGGCTTCCGTGCAACGAGATGCAAGAAAACGAGATGCGAAAGCCGCCGCAGCCCGGGGGGGGCTCACCCCGGATCGCCCCGCAGCACAGCAGCAGCGCCAGTCCCGCCGCCCCCCGAGCCATGTCCGGGAAGGGGAAGGGGAAAGGGAACCACCGGGCTCTGACCCAGAAGCGGTGGGGGGAAAGTGTTTCCGGGATCTGCCCGGGAACCACGCGGCTGTGCCGGAACACGAGCACATGGTTTAGATTGTTGTTTTTTTTTTTTTTTTTAAAGAAAAAGAATAATTTCATAAAGTGGCGATTACACATAAAGGCTGAAAAGGCTCCTGTGGCCAGGGTGAGCCACAGAACCACCATTGAAGTGTTTCACATGGAAAAGGCANTATAGTCATTCTGCAGCCACCCGTGACTAAGGGAAGGAGTCTCCTGACCCTTAACACAACAAAGCTGGATTAGGGAAAATTGTTTAAGGCTGCAGGAGCCTGTTCCCCCCCATAAACCCTCCCCCTCTTCCCGGCAGGCTCAATCTGAAGGCACAGTTCTGCCCACATGCAGTACGCTGTCAGTTATCCGCAAATACTTCAACGCAGCAGGAACAGTGTAAAAAATCTACCGGTGTGTTATAACACACAACAGGTCTTTCACCACACTTCAACCCTTCCAGGGTAACTTAACTCGCTTGGTTTTACCTATGAGTGAGTACAAAACTACAAAGCGTTTGGCTTAATTCAGCTTTACAATGAATTAACAAATTCCAGCAGCGCAGTCTGCAGCAGTGATTTCACAGCCCTCCCCAGGACCAGGAATGTTCCGAGGCAAGTATCGGAATCAATAACCGCGTCCAGCAGGCGGAGCTGGGAGCCAGGAACGGCAGCTCAAGGAGCCGCCGAAGGCTGCCAGCACGACGCTTGAGACCTTGGCCCCAACAAGGTAAAATCTTAAATAATCGACACACATGAAGCACAGAACATAACAGTTTATTGGGTAAAAAGGAAAGCAACTTCAGTTGTACACTTCAGTGAAATGAAAAATAAATAACTGATTTTTAGAGCCAAATATTGGAATAGTCGCTAGTATTTTGAGTGGCCGCGTTTACCGAAGAGGGGCTGCTCGTTGCAGCAGAGTAACTTCTGTCGCTGGGAAAATCCACCAGGGCTAAGAAAAGAGCACCTGCGGGTGGGGTTCTTAAAGACATTCCACGGGGCACCACCGGAGCCGACCACCGTCGCAGTGGCAGGTCCAACTCAGCCTTTAAGAGAGGACATTCCAGCTCGCATAATTTCATCCACCAAGAGAATGTTGCTGGCGATCACCGTGCTAGAAATATTAAATAAATATTGTTAGAATATCCATTTTGACATAGTTCAAAGACACTTCAGCTTCATTTCTGCCTTTCAGGGCAGCTTCCTCTACGTGGGATCCCTCGATTCCACATTACTCTCTCAATTTAAACCATCAAACACCCATTGCTATTTAGAGTGAAAATACTGTAACATTTACCATGAATGAAGCAGTTGCTTTTTGACATTATAATTATCCCAGATTCCAGCTGCTGCAGCTACCATCGGCTCACCTACGGAAGAAACAGAAGTCTGTGAACAACCTCACACAATTCAAAGCAAGGCATTCTGCTGGCTAACACCCGATATTACTCGCTACACCCAACGCAGCGTTACTGGGTGCTTCATCTTCGCAACAGGCTTGAACAGAACACATTTAAGCGCTCCAGCATGCCAACACTGCAGCCACAGGACAAGGCATTGTCAAGGCATTCTGTGCAGCTTGTCATGAAACAAGGTACAGCTTTTGGCATTCAGAGAGACTTTACTCCTCATGGAGCTGAGCCACCACAATTTCTCACTGGAGCATCATCCTGTTATTTGAAGAAGTTCTTACCAGTGTTCAGATCGACTCCGGTGAGTTGCCCCGATTCTGCGTGCTCTGTCTGAACCTTCACCAGTGTTTCCTGGGGATCGTAACCAGAGTTCTGAGCGAGAACCTTTGAGAGAAGAGAAACATCAGTTCAGACTGGTAATGAAAAGAGACCTTCAGCAGAAAATGCGATGGGTCTTAACGTGCTTTAAAGCCACTTTATTCAGGAGTTGCTTATACCTTAGGAATGATGAGCAGAGCATCAGCAAAAGCTTGGACTCCAAGCTGGGCTCTTCCTTTTACATTTGGTTTATGCTTAACAAGAGCATTAGCTACAGCCACTTCTAGCGCACCTGCTCCTGGGACCACGCATCCTGCAAGGGAAAACTCGGTGTTCAGACTTCACAGTAAGCATTTATTACAATTTGAATAGTTAAATTTTAGTGTAGTTTGATCTCTTCCCTCATCCTTAAAAAGACAGCTTGTGTCTGATCAGGTAAGTACTTACATAGTTATCAACTACTTGTAAAATAGGAGGTGTAAGAACAGTAATTAAAAGCATTTCACAGCGAAATACACTCGGCTTGGCGTCTGACTGCATTGGGTACCAAGGAAGCAGATACAAAATTCCCTGATTTTGAGGTGAATTTCAAGAGAAGATCCTTAACATCGCCGAACAGAGCGGAGACTTACCATCCTCAATAGCGTTTTTAACAGCACGCAGACCGTCTCTCACTGCATCCTTGATTTGTGTGAGCGTATGCTTATTCGGCCCCCTGATCAACAGGGTAACAGAGCGGGGGTTGTCACATTTCTCAATAAAGGTGTATTTCTCTTCACCCTGTAAAACAGGGTTAGGTATTCCTGTCATACATTTGCTTAATCAACGTATACATGTGATAAGAGAAAAGCTGGCATCACACGAGGCGTATTTAACCGGTCTTCAGTGGAAAGCTTAGCTGTACTCACCAGTGTATACTCATAGACAAGCCCTGCGTGCCCCAGGCAGTCAGGAGTGAGATCCTCCACAGAGTTCATAGCAGTACCGCCACACGCAAGGGTCAGTCTGAGAGACAACACACACAGCTTACCACTCGCTTTATGTTAAGCAAAATCTGAAATCACTAACCTAACAGTAGTACTTCAGCACACAGAACACCACGCTTCCTAGGACTGGAACAGTTTGCTTCTGTTCACGAAAGAGCTCTTCACAAAAACAAGCTTGCAGAATTAAGTCTCCTCTACAGGTGTCTCCACCTGAAGCATACCGATAGCTCAAATTCCTACGTCACTCTGTGTGCTGAACTGACATTTCTATGGTTTGTACAAACTACAACGAGTTACATCAACAACAGCTGAACAGACTGGAGTGGACTTTTTAGTGCAAGTCCTTAAAGGTGGATTCAAGCCAGACTTGACTCACTGCTTGAGTTCGGAAGAGCAGTTATTTTACCCCTTCCTCTCCCCAGGAACCCACCTTTCCATGTTCCTTCTTTTAGCTCTCCGCAAAGCAACTATTCCTTCTTTCGCAAGCGCATCCAAGGAAAATGGGTCAATTCCCTAGAAACAAAGAAAGTGACCATCAGGATAAAGAAAAAGCTAAAAACACCCTCTCTCAGTCTGACACTAATGACTAAGTTCTTCCTCAGGGCCCAAAAAAAGACCTCAAGTAGAAACTGTATCCATATATTCAAAAGTACACCAGCCTAAATTCAGCTATTTTTGCCTGAAGAACTATACAAAATGAGTCCAACAGCAGACGGCTTGCCAAGAAAGCCAAGGTTTCAAATTAATTTTTCTAGTTAGTTATACCCTTTATCTCACCTTCTGGTTGATCACAACAAATCCTTTATCTGAATCGCCACAGACTCTTCTTTTCAAGTCTATGATTTTGTTCACTCTGTCTTCAATGAACTTTCTTTCTGCTTTCACTAGCTTCTCTCTCTCTTCAGCACTTTTATAGAAGAATCCAGAGCTCACCTCTCTGAAGGAGAAAAAAAACACAACGAAAAATCAGTATGACAATTATCCTCTGTGCTGTAGAAATAAACTTAAAGAATAAATCCTTTCAGCTACATTCTTAAAAAAATAATCAAAAAAACCCAAACAAGAACCCTGCCCCAAACCAGCATGCTGTTCCTGCTCTCTAGCTCAGAGCTAGAGCATTTGAAACTGAGCAAACTCTAAAGTATATTTAGATGTTCACTCTAAAATATAAAATTATGCCCAAGAAAGGAAAGACTTTCAGCCTTTTTCTATGAAACAACAAAATAAAAGCCACTATGAAGCTCTGCCTCTCAACGACATTTTCTCAGCCACCAGCTTCCCTTTTCCAACAAACGATGGCAGAAGAAAACATACTGTTCTTCTGAATACATATAAAAGGAATGCAAATTCTTCCAATGCAGAGGAAAAGTACAGCTTATTCTACAGATTATTACACCTCTTCCATTCCACCTTCTACACAACCCGCTCGCTCTAGAAGAGTCTATGCAGTCCTTTCAGTTTTTATTTAAGCACACATTAAATAAAATTGTTTTAAGACAGGAGCATTTTCTGCTCCTCACCTAGTTGCTGTGTACTTACGTCTTCTCATATTCTAGAGATACGTTACAAGTAAGAACATAAGCATCTTCCACTCTTTTCTTCATGTCAGGATGACGAGCACCATGATCCAAAACCAGCCCCCTAATCAGCCTGAAAGATTAAAAAGCGTTTAGTGTGTCAACTTACACATGCAGAAGACAGGCACTTCATGGAAGTGCAGACCAGTCAGAGAATTGACAGTGCAACTGGTCCAACAGGCACCACCTGTGCACTTGTGTTGGTGGTAAACAACGATCATGTATCCCAGTTCCAAGGGCATGCCCATTCTCACAGAAAAAGCATACCAAACGCAGTGTGAAAAGGGAATTTATTCTGGCATAGTGTCTGACTGCATTAGCTACTGAGGAAAGCTAGCGCAGAATTCGTCCATGCCACTGAAGTAAATAGAAAGCTTATGGAATATCCAACTAGGTGACTACAATCCAGTTTCTGTTTATCAAACGCTATTTTGTACTTGTAATGAACAGGTAAAAGCCTAAGGCATAATCGAGGCACAGACACTGTTACTAAGAAAAAAAAGGATTTGTTCAACATTGTTATGTAAAAGCCACAGCCAGTGTTATTCTTAGCTATTCAAAAATCTCATCAGGGAATCAAGTTCAGTAACTGGGGAACCTCCGCTGTCTAGATAGTTTATGGCTGAAATCTATATTTCTGCCTTTCTTTCACTCCTTCCCTAATAACCTTTCAAGCAGTAGCTTTAGGACACACAAGTTCTTCTAAAAAGAAAACAAAACCCCACAGACTACTCCAACATCAGGGCACTATTAAACTGAAGCTTAAGGATACTCGTTACTTACGTCGTGTCAGTTTCTGATTTGTGCTTCATCTCCATAATCTCTACCATGTGGAGGTCAATAGGCTCATCTGGTTTTCTGACTGTCAAAACAGAATCTACTACAGCCTGGAATAGAGGAGAGGGGAAAAAAAGCCCCCAAAAGGGCCATTAGTCTTCCAAAGTGCAAGTTCACATCTTTCCATCCACCCTTCATTCAAGTAATAATCACAGCACTTTAAAATGTGAACCTCTTCACTCAAAAAGAGGCAGAACAGACATGTACACTTGCCTCTGTTAGGATGTCAGCAAGCTCGGTATGAACTTTAGTACGGAGAGATGTTCGGGCAACATCTATAAGGGTCTCCCTGTCCATTTCCTTGGTTACTTTGACCTGCTCCAAAACTTCAAGTGCTTTTTCCTTTGCTATCTCAAATCCTTCTGCTACTATTCTAGGGTGCAAACCCTAATGCAAGAAAAAAGGGAAATCATTAAACAATAGAAGACAAAATGGTACTTGTTCACAAATAGAACCTGTGGTTTCAACATTCCACGTAACATCAAAACACAGGGAATATGCATCGTACACAGACGAGAAAATGTACTGTCCTTCTGAATACATATAAAAGGAATGCAAATCCTTCCAATGCAGAGGAAAAGTACAGATTATTCTAGCACAGAACTGAAACCAAGGGAACTAGAAAGCACACTTGGGTGTTCACTGTGCAATATGAATGCCCATTCTGCAACTCATAATATCCAAAATACCTACTATCAGGGAGGACGTCCTTGTTAATGTGCAAGTAAAAGAAGCATTTTACCTCATACAAAACAGACAGAAGTAACAGCAGGTATCAAACAAAATCTTATCAAAAGCTACAGCATCCACAATAAGCAGTTTTGATTTTGAACAAGTTTAAGTCCTCCTCTCCAGCTTTTCCCCATTTTACAAGTTCTGTGATGCGCTCATTTTAAGCAGAAATATTCATTTTCAGGTTTCACTTACGAGTATTAAGCATTAAACAAAAAACAAGTTGACTGGTCTCAGAAGAAGCTCTTAACTTGTCCACCTACAAAAGAAATACTACATATATACCTCAGAAATATAGAGATCTGCCTGCTTTAGGAGTTCTCCAATGATCAAGACGTTTGATGTAGTACCATCTCCAGTGATGTCATCTTGCGCTGTTGCTACTTTTGCTATCAAGGAGGCTGTGGGGTGTTGTATTTGCTAAACAAAAATAAGAAGCTGAGCAGTAAGTCTTACCGCACTGGTACAGAAAGCAAGCACTGTGAGATCAGCTTAACAAAATATTTAAGGACCAGTTCATGTTTTCACGATTCAGGTCAATTCAGCAGGTTTAAACAAATAACACCAATTAACAACCGCCACCACTTTGACAATAAGTTGATTGAATTAATCCACAAAATGCTATTTACCCCCTCAGACAATACATCTATATACAAAAATGTTGAGTGCCAAACTAGTCCTCAGCTCGTTATCACTTTTCCCCTTTGGATGCACCATCACAACTAGATTGTTGCTGGCACTAAAACCAGCATGTTTAGAGTTAATTTAGGAATCTCTGCATGAAAAGTGCTGTACATACCCTAACTGGTTTGCTATTCCTTTGGCAGCCTATTTTACTCATTCTAATGAAACTAAAGAACATTGTATTAATTTGTTTCTTGCCAGTTCTTCTGTTAAGTAGTACATTTGGTGTTCCAACTATAAGCACTGTGCCTGTCTGGCCAAACTTCACAGCCACCACACATGACCTTAGGTTACTTACAGAAATCAGTCTTTTAATTGAAGGAACACACACATCACTTAGCATCTCCAATGGCTGACTGAAGAATATTTTAACGTAGGTTGAAGCCTATGAACTTACAGAACACTATCCACACTTGAAGAGGTTGGTGCTTGGTAACTGTACTAGAGCAAGACAAAATCCAATGGGACCATTTATACTGCTGTTTAGCTTTTTATCATTATTTTCTTTAAAGTATTACCTTTAGTGTGAAAGAACTGATTTAACGATATTTTTCCTGTCTGCCAGATCACCATGTATATCAACTCCCAATACTTCACACTGAATTACAACAGACAGCTAGTGGAGTGTAATACCCCACACGCAGTAACAGGCTGTCTTCAGCCAGGGGACGGGGGCACACCCCAACCTAACGGCCCCGGGACATAGGGCCCATGTGAGACCCCGTGGGGTGACACCACCCCTCATGTAACCTGCACCCCTACGGTGGGGAAACTGTGATACAACCCCAGACTCGATGGAAAGTGATATGAGCTACACCCATCACCCAGATTTAAACACTTCCCAGGCCACGCACCCGTGAAGAACTCTGCTGTCCTAGGCCTGCTTAAGCACTACAGAAATATGCTTCACGTAAGCGAAACGGAAGGCGACTAGAGTGCCAGTATCATTATTTAAACGGCTCGTGTTTCCTTTTTAATTGCCAAATTAGCACACAAACTTCATTCAACATCTACCAAGCTGCACTTCTTTACCTTCCTCCCAAGGGACATTTGCCCCTCAACGCACAGGGCTAAACACCACAGAAATGCAGGCCGGGGGCAGCAGGGGACGTGGTCCCCCCTCAGCCAGAGGCACTCAAAGAGAATACCAGCACGCTCCTGCCTCGTAAGTCCCGTGTCCCCCCGCCGGGCACCCCAAGGTTCCCACCCCCGCGAGGGCAAAAACCAGCTCACCATTTCCTGCAGCAGCACGTTGCCATCTTTGGTCAGCTTGATGTCTCCAGCCCCCGACACCAGCCTGCGGGCGACAAGAGGCGGGTGAGCAGCCTCCCCCCAACCCCCGGGCCCCGCCACACGTGCTCGGCCAACGGCCCGCACCGCTCCCTCTCCATTCATTCAGCCCCACCCGACCGGGCGGCCTCCACCTTTGTTCCCCACCGCATGGCGGAGGCGGGAACGCCGTCCCGGCCTTCTCCCCTCCGCCTTTCTCCTCACGTTTCTCCTCACGTTTCCCCTCAGGCCGTAACGGCCGCCCGGCGCGCTGAGGCGCCCGCCCCCCCTCCTNCTCACCCCCACCCCTCCCAAAACCCCAACCCCGGGGGGTTCCCTCACATCTTCATGGTGCCCTTAGGGCCCAGGTTGGTCCTCAGCACGTCCTGGAGCCCGCGGGCCGCGCTGATGTTGACCGCCAGCGCGGCCTGAGCACGGGCCACCTCCGCCTTGGGGTTGAGGGCCTTCACCGCCATGGCTGCCGCTGCGCGCTGGGCCAGGCCGCGCCGGGCGAGCTGAGGGAAGGGCGGGGACTCGGCAGGCCACGCCTCTCCGCCCGCCCCTTCTAGAACACTCCGGGGTGCGCGCGCGGCCATTGGTCCGCGGCCGCGCAGGCCGCGTTCCCATTGGCTGCGGCGCCTGTCGCTCCGCGGGGACNCGCGGCCCCTGAGGTGAAGGCACCGGTCGTTAATCCCACCCCTTCATCTGCCGGGCACCTCGGGAAGGTTGGCAGAACCGTAGGAATAAATAATTAAACCTGGTGATTTACCATTACGATCGGTGGGATTAATGGTTAAACGGGCTGGATTAATAATCGAAAGGGTTCTTCGGTAAAAAAATTTAGAGTTGAGGTTAAGCGAAACTCGTTTTAATACAGAAGCAGCCGTGTGGGCTGTCGGGGCTTTGCGTGGCCACTGACAGGGCCTTCATGGCCACTGACAGGGCTTGCAGGGCCACCACTGCGTGGCACCACAAGCCCAGGCCATTCCTGGGCCTGGAGCCTTCTCAAGGCTTTCTAAGCACGGGGGATGATATCTGCCATGCAGAGGGTTCCTTTGAGGTTTGTGGAAGAAGAACACGAAATATTATTGAAGTCAAGGCTGTGGTGGTGGGTGCTGGAAGCGTTGTGGCCTGTCAGGGCTCAGTCCTGCGTCTTGGCAGCTTTGGGCTCCCAAATGGAGGGCAGTTTCCCTTGAGAAGGAGCTTGAGAAGACACACCGTGGGCACAGATTGCAACGAATTTGGCTCCCACGTTGCCCCATCCCAGCTTGTGCCCCCGAACACCCATCTGCTACTTCTGAGCAACTGGCAATATCAGGCGTGACACAACCCTCTCTTGTTATTTCAAGTATTTCGTGAGGAAGGTGCCCACCCCCAGAATAATCATGGCCGGTGGCTGCAGAGGTGTGCCAGGGAGATCTGGGCCAAGCGGTTTTCGGTGTTCCAGCAGCCCATCTGCTCCGGAGGGTGCTAACCCCCAGCAAACAGGGACAATTGCCCTCGAGGCCAGGATTTCCTCCATATTTGGTACAGAGAAGACAGACAGCCTTCCACAATGCTCATCCACCAGGCATGAGGATGGCGAAGGGTAAATCTTCCCGGCTCCATCCCACTTTTTGCAGCAGGGAGCTCTGGATTCAGCCCTGGACGCTGGGCTTCAGGAACCCAACTGCTGCTGAGAAGCAACGCAATGAGCTGAACATGTTTTCACACCACTTCCAGAAGTAAAGTCTAAGCCCACTGTTGGGTACGATTCTGTTGCACAAGCGTTTTGGGGGAGCTTGGCTGAAAGAGTCAGCGAGTGTCAAGTGTCAGGGGACACTCCTCAGCCTTGCCGGTTTTGGCTGTAGGCTATGGCACCTGCTGGGAATCTGCTCTGCTGCTTTGGGTGAGGATCTCAGGTTTCTGGGCAAAATGCCATGCTGTGCGGGAGGACTCCCATGCATGGCCTGTCGGTCTGACTTGGCAGGTCTGGAGGGGATAGCTGCTAACATGCTTGGGTTTCTGGTTTTTAAATGTTTTAGACGAAGTCAGTGTTTGAGCATAATGCACCACAAGTTTGGAGCTCTTTTGTTTAGCTGAGCAGTGCATGTGTCTTGTGAAATATTTTAATGCTGATTTTTTAGTATAGTGGCTGGGCTTTCTGTTCTGTTACTGTAATCATCAGAAATAAACATCAAACATTGCAAAATGCAGGAAATTACACTTGGCATCTCATAATTGGCTCTGGAACGCTCCTGTTAATGTTTAGTCTTCACTTTTGTAGGGATGCTACCAGCCTGCTGAAAACCATAACAAAACAAAACATGCCAACCCGGTCCTGAGAGCTGCACTGCTAACATTTGAGGTACCTAAATGTGATACCTGGTTAAAACACCTGAATCCCCAGCTCTGCCCTAGATTCTGTAGCCAAGGGGTCACACAAAAATATTTTGCTATTCTTGCTTCTCTGGTTTGAATTTTTTTTGCCTTGATCCTCTCTCCGGGCTGTTCTCAGCAGAGGGCAGCCTTGTCAAACCCATACGCATACCAGCAGGCCCGTTGAATTTTATATTTTACTTGCTGCTTTTCTGTGATCCCTGTGGGTGATTTCCCGTGGAAAGAGAGGAATTATCCACCCTAAACACCTGCAACATGTGGGGCTGGCTGCTAACAGCAATATGCCCTATCCCCAAGCAGGTTCAGGTTTGTGAGGGGAATCGTTACTGTGAGAAAATAAAGCAATCACCCTGGCAATTTCAGTTTGAATTTTAGATGGGTTTTTTTTAAAAAAAAAAAAACAAAAAACAAACAAAACCCAAAAAACCCCAAACCACAAAAAATGGAAAGCCATTTTCAAAGACCTTCTAGTCCTTCATGTAGATAATCTCCGCTTTTTGTACAAATGGAGAGGTTTTGTAGTCGTGTACAAGAGTGAGCTGCTGTGCTTGTATTGACAGTCACACATCCACGTGAATTGTGCTTTTCACTGCTCAACATCCTCTTAAAGCTTCCAGGCAGAACTCACTCTGTTTCTTTCCTGGATCACATGGCTGCGGATAGTTATTTTATGGTGTAGTAACATTTCTCATTAGCATTTTCACATTAAATCTCCATTTTGCGGCATTTTTCAGGCATTGGGACAAGCTTTTCTACATTTTTCAGGCTTAGCTGTAGTTGTTGAACTGTTCTGCATATTTGTTTTTAATGCATAGTAAAAATACAGGGCAGATGCTTACTAGGCCTAAATTGTCCTTTGAAATCAACGGATTTACAACAAATTACACCAGATTAGAATAAAAATATTTAACTGAATTAAAACCAATGTGTCCGTTAAACGAAGTCAAATAAAGGGAATATCCTTCACGAAATATTCAGCAGCAGTTCTCTTAGTCAAATCATGCACTGCTTATCTTGGCAAAAAGCTTCTGAGATTCTCAGTAAAAGCAGCTTTCTTTCATCTTTATCAAGATCTGTTTTCATTTAACCTTATTCACAGAAATGATTTCTTAATCTGTTTTAAAAACATACTGTCCTGGCACGATAAAACTAACAAACAGGACCAGACTGAACAGTGAACCACGTCACCAGTGTTGCAGCGAAGGGGCTTGGTACCAGCTTTTCCTGACACAAGAAGTTATTAATAGATGCTCACGTTGACAAATGGTCATGTACTGAGAACTTCTGAAAAAGCATAAAGAAGAAATGGGAGGAGAGGCACGCCAGGCTATCGATTTTAATTAATGCCTGTAATTTTGAGGGGTAATACTGCCAGAATTGCAAAAGAAATCATGCATAGAATGTGACTGGTGCATTCAGTGGTGCAGAACAGTCTTCTTTCAAGACGGGCAGCAGTCATAAGACTCCTATCACAAGTGAATGAAAGAAGCTAAATCAGCTAAATCTGGCTTTCTTGACCTTGAACCAAACAACCAGCTTCACAGTCCCGGGTTGGCAGCCTCTCGTTTCCTAACCAACATCCACGGTCATGTCTGAGGGAAGCTCTTCTACAGGATGCCAAAACACGAGCACAGACAGGTTTTGCAATTTTTCCATTGCATTTGACAACATTACATTTGGGGAAACAAAAACAGAGCCTGCTCATAAGCAGAAGTTTTAATTTTGCCTTCATAGCTTTTGATGAATTTTTATTTGATTTTTTGTGTGTGTAACATTGCACACTCCAATGCTCTGAGCAACAGCTTAAGCCAAAATACAGTATTGCAATCTTAACTCGGAAAACCTTTTATCTCACCCACAGTGAAAGAAAACAGTGTCCCTGCCTCGCCTCTGACTTCACGCCAAGAGAAACTCCTGCCTGGCCGAGCCCCTCCTCGGCTCTCGTCCCTCGCCCTCCCGTGCTGGCGCTCTGCGTGGAGCGAGGTGAGTTTGCCAAGACCCGTCTTGTTCCCCGTGCCCGTGGCACAGGCTGGCTGTCGGGCGGGCGAGCTCCCCATCCTCTTGTGCCGGGTCTGCTCCCTGCCAAGCCGTGCCTACCCAAGCTGGGAGCGCCCCAAACTGGGCCCGAGCGGCTCCTCCCCCGACGCAGGCGAGGTTACACCTCTCTCCCCTACGCCTGTCAGCGAACAGCTGGACTTCTCTGGTTACATGTGTGCAACCATTTAAAAAAAACATCCAGGCTGGCTTACTCAGCAGATTATAAAAGAGTGATTTACAAAATGCGGCTTTCTTCCAGATCAGCCCGTGCCGTTGTATTTATGTGACTGAAGGTCTCAGCTGATCCCTACTTTTCTTGTGCAGCCAAGAGGTTTGCAGCAGCAGCAACAGCCACGGCCAGTACAATACTGTAAGTCACTGGGAACGTTTTTTTCTCTCAGTTCGGAAGGGGTTGGTGTTTGGCGTATAAGATCCATAACACTTACCATGTTTTTCTAGCATAGAAAATGAAGAGTCTGTCCTGCTGGGGCTGTGACTGTGCTGTCCTGCAAGATGCAGCAGCAGCAGCAGCAGCGTGGTGCCTGTTTTATAACAGCAGCATGAATGAATGATGCAATCATGCAGGGGGGGAGCACCATCATTTTGTCAGGACAGGCAAGAGGGGATTGGAGAGTTGGGAGGTGTATGCCAACATCCATCAGGTTCCTTCGACCCCTTTGCAACTACTTTTTAAAAGGTGCTTAAATAAATTCACTCTTAGGCACTGCTGTTCAGGTATTAGTGTAGAGCTGCAAACAATTAATCTCTCGACTTGCCTACAGGTTTGTGTTACTACCTTTAAAACCTGAACAGAAACCCAGGCAGCGTGAAGCAAGCTTAGTGAGGTTAAGGACTGGCTCTTTCTATTCTCACACTTGAAACCCACAGAAACTCACAATTATGGATGGATGGGTTGAACTTTTAGAGAGTAGTACTTGCAGGGATATAAACAACGTTCACAATTTGCTTAAATATAATTAATCTGTTTAAATGTATCCCCTTTCCTCTAAAGCTTTCAAAACATACTGCTAATACTGAGAACTAAACCTCAGCATAGAAAAGCTGTATCACTGTATTATTCCCATTTTACAGACAGAGGGCTAGAAACAATGAGGATTAAGTGGTTTCTTTAAACTAATACCATGGAAACACTCCTGTGAACAGTCTTACAAAAGCAGGACCAGTCCTGTAGTGGGAACAGGTCCTGAGAAAAGTTTTGAGAACTGTTTTCTCCAAATCCCTTACTCTAAGCAACAGTTTCCCTTCAATAAAATGGAAACAGTTTAATGTGGTTGTATTTCTGTTAATCTCACTGCACTGAACATGCAGTGTTACTCTGCTATGGGAATGTATCTCAGAGTATCCTGGTGAAGTGCTCGCTCTCACCTTGTTAATTGGGAAGTGAATCAGAAACAGCAGAGACTGCTTGCAAACGGCAGGATATTCTCGAGTCATCTGTTTCAAAAGATATTTTGGGTGATATTTCATTAAGATTCACTTAATCTTCATTTTTTTCACAGCAATAAATGTGAACATAATGCAAAGTAGCAGCATGGCAGCACTTCTGTAAGGTGGAATATGATAACAAGTGAAGTCTAGTCACTGTGAGGATTTTGAGATCTCGTCAAGATCTCATCAAAATATACCAGCCCCAGAACACCTGGAGTTCTGAGTCCCATTTACTTGTTCCTTTTGCATTATTGTAGTAGATACTGTGGATGTTTCAGTTTTTCACAGTGTGGCAAGTGCCCTTCTTTGAAGGGTCAGCAAACAAAAGATTTCAGTTGTTTTCTTTTGACATGTGGTTTTACATAATTCCTGTGCTTACTTCTCTGACTCCACCCTCTCTGTTACGAAACAGAACTATTTCTTGTGGAAATGCCAGGTTTTTTTCCAAACAGGCTAATGAAGTACTTCATAGTCTGGAGACAAGGAGATCTCACGGGAATTCCACTTTTCCTTTGATTTCTTTTTTCTTCATCTTTATCTCAAGTTTCACTCTACCTCTCTCCCTCTGTCACTTTATTCTTGTCTTCTCTAGTCACTTCTTTGCCCATTGTTTCTTCTCTTCCCCATTTTCTTCTTTTCAGCTTTTCCCCCAATATTTTACTATCAGACCTGTTTAATGTATGCTGCTTGGATGCTTTTCCAATATGCGAATAATAGGATAGGAATAGATTACCTATGTTAAATGTAATGGCAGAAATATCAGAGATTTTCTACCCATGTTTTTCACATAGAGACGAACTCATTATCTATGGGAATTTCTTTTTTCTTACTATCTCATTAAAACATTGATGCATTTCAGCAATCAGTTGCCCTGTATTTCAGAGTAATTAATATCTGCCAACTGCAGAGGCCTATGCCACTCTGGAATAAAAAAATGCTGTTCTCTTACTACCGCTGTTAGAGATTTGTCTATAGAAAGGTTTTACATGGCTTCAATTCTTTTTGCTTATGTTTCCAAGTGACACCTACCGTGTCTGTCCTTATTTCCTATGCACACTTACTCGGAGGTGAATTCTAGGCAGCTTCCTGGTGGATGACATGCCAGGATGGCCCAGTGAAAATGTTAAAAACAAGGGAAGGAGCAGAACCTCTCCTGCTTGTATTTTCCCCTACTCCTGTTGCCCATTGCTCAATCACTAACAACTTTGCCTTATGCTCTCATCTACCCTTAGGGCTGGGAAAAAAGTTTCACCAGTTACTGAAACTGGCATGTTACCATTTGGAATGGCATTTGCCAGCCTCTGGAGCTGATGGTGACCCCTGCAGCTCTGCCAACAAGGGCAGAAGAACCTTATTTCACTCCAAGTGAACCACCTTTAACTCCTAAAATGTATTTTTCCGTCCCTGCAATAGCAGAAGCTTCCTTTGTAGGCTCTCCTCTTTGCTCCTGTATGAGCTTCCCTACTTTACAGTTCATCTCAAGTTCTCCGATGTGTATGAGGACACGTTAGCCAAAAACAGGTCTGTGTTTTCCAGGACTCACTGCCCAGCTATAGCAGAAGGTGGAAAGATTTTAGCAGGTCACAGGCCAAGGGAGATCAGGAATGATGATTTCTGCATTTTAAAACACAATTCTTCCCTTCCAACTTGTTTTTAGGCACTATAAACCACAGTTTTTGAAACTTTTTTGAAAGAGTTATTGTATGGAACAAAGAGAGGACAGGGTTAATTCCAACCATGGCTCTGCAACTGGTAATTCTTCCTCTAACTTGTCTATCTGTCCATTAAAGTGCAAAGTCCACCACAGCAGTGGTCTCGTCATTGTAAGGAGCATCCAGAAGGGAAAGGAGTACGGGAAATGCGGATACCAGAGAGAAGGAAAAGTTAATGTTTCTTTCTTCTTGCTCCCAGTGTGTGCTTCTAACGATAATATTTTTCTCGGAGAGATTAAAATTTTGAAGACATGTATCCAGAAACACATTTCAGGTTCTCGCCAAGAAATCACATCACAGCGTGGTGTCCCCACACAGTGCCATTGCATCATAATGTGGTAATGTTGCAGTGCAGCCTCAGGTTAGCATGAGGCAATGTGATGGCTTTGCATAATAAGGAATCGGCTTTGAAACACCGTGACGCAAATGTCACGCCACAGTGATGCAACAAGTTTGTCCAGTAGAGCAAATCTTTAAAATTGGCACCAAACCCATGGCTGAATTTTTAGTGGACTTTATAATTTCCAGTAGGCTGGAAAAAATTAACATCCTGCCATTTAAAAAATGTTAATGGATTTTATTTTTTTTTTAATTCCACAGCACAAATATATCTAGCGAATGGCTGTCAAGGCCTGCCCTAAAGTCAAAGCCCTCCTGCTCAAAAAATCAAAATCTTCCACTGAAAATCCAAACACAGTGCTGTGGAGCCAATGTCAAGTCAAGGCTAATGCAAAGTAAACTTGAAATTCACGTGTCACCCGTCCACGCACTGCCAAGTCTTAGCTCAGAACCCGTCTGTGTCAGAGGGAAGTTTTTATGTCCGTGGCCACTTAAAAGAGACAGGTTTCTCTTATGTGCCGTGCTGATGGCTTATGACTATTTCTTATATTTACAGTACTGGCTTTATAGAAAAATATAAAAAACCCACGTGCTGTCTGCAGCCAATAATTCTTCAGTGATGCTTCTAAGGTTAGACCAGTGTTTTACAGTATGTCCATGCATGGAACAGCTCTGATGCACCAAGAGCAGAGACCTGCCAAACTATGGTTCAGTCGTTGTTTCCACCCTTTCCAGAGACAAAGTTTGTAAAAGCCCTTTTCTGGAATATCTCCACTTTACTACATGCCCACTCACCTGTGCTTTCTGGCACACTGGGGAGGTTGAGCCCAGGCTCTGTCCTGCCTTCCCACACCTAAACCAAATGCACAGGAGGGAAGTATGGGCTGAGCGATACCTGCTCTCCCATTCTCACTCACACCTGCCACACAGATGAGCACTGAGGAAGCTATTGTGTCACCCTCTCGGCCTTGTGCCAAAGCCACGAACCCACTTTGGTTACTATAGTAGTGTACTCACACCAAAAAACTCAAGAATAGCTCAAATGACCCTCTCAAACAGTACTGTTTCGTGGCTGCCTTTGGATAACTTTGCCTTTAATGTGACTTACTCTGTCTGTTTCTTGCTATTTCATATCTACCTGTTTGTTAAACAGAGATTCTCTCTTACAAACATGGCTCTTAGCTGTTCACAACAGGTTTCACTGCTTAGCTTTGGTGGCTTTACCTTTCAATGAAGGACAGGACTATTCTATTCTATACACATGAACAAATGAGTGTGTATTCTATACTTTTTTTTCAGTGATTATCGTAATTTTTCATAAAGCCTTTTGTATCCCAATATTCATCATATGGTTACTGGTTGTGGGAATAAAACCAAAGGTTCCTGTTCCTGCTTTGACTGCTAACTATTTAGCTGTGATCTCTCAGTGAGCACACAAAAGTCACCTCAGGAAACAGGACTGGTGTTTACCATGTGTGATCCCTGGATGACTCCTGTCTGGCAGTGAGCTACATCAGTACCTATCAGCTCCTGTACTTTTCCACAGCAAGGTACATAGTGATCATCTCCTCCATCATCCCTGGATGTCTTTTGTATCTGGGGGTGTAAAGTTGTCCAAAAAGGGCAAAAAATAAATGTTTTGTGGGAACTTGTGTGTGTAGGACCTCTCACCATCAAAATTCACATGATATATAGGAGGAAAATAAATTACCTTAGTGAGATGAAAACAAAAGATGAAGGTATATAACACAATGAAGGTATATAACATGCTGTTTGATGGTATTTTTTCCCCTACTCCAGCAAAAAAAAAGAACCTACTACCCAGATCAATTACCCAAGATGTGTCCTGAGAGATGTCTAAGAGATTAGAAGAGACAACCAAACAAAAACTTTTACAAAAATCTGGGAAGCGAGATAGATAGAAAGCTGTTATTTCTGTCTAAATGTACAGATTGGTAAGTCCACACTGAATTCCCTTATGAAAGGGTGAAGCACAAGATGAGTAGGGTAGAGTAAGAAAATGCTTGATTAACACCTTGTGCTTCTGATCTGCAGAAGTGCTCAACATATTTAAGCAGGCAGATACAAAAGGGAAGAAAATAAACTTTCATCAGGCATTGTTATGGAAAAAGTTGTGTCATGATGTGGTAACTTAACGGGTTGAGTGAAGTTCTCAAAGCTCAAGACTTTAATGGATTTTGTAAAAGACTGATTCCCAATGCTAATGGCCAATTCTTCTATGCATTCATAGATGATGAGAATATTTAGTTTATATTAATTGGGACATAGAAAAGCATCTAAACCTTCATGATTTAGAGACAACCACTCACTGATAGGTTTAAGATAGTTATGTTTACTGCAATCAAGCAAATCCTTAAAGGTTAGGTATCTTTTACTATCGCCCAGAGCAACTAATTTGACACACTAGACTGGGTCTGATGAGAAATCGAGATCCATTTGAGCAGTGAGGGCAAGATGAGAAAGAGAATTGCAAGTCCCACACAGCAGTTGGCAGTCTGATGGTTCAGCAAATGCCAAGTATCACAACCTTGAACCCCATGTGAACATCAATGGGCCGAGCCTGCAGAGAGCAAATCAGCAACTGACCAAAGCTCCACGGCCCACCTGTAACGTAAATTGAACATCATAGGCAACAACAGCAGAGAGCAAATCAGCAACCGAGCCAGACCTCCACCACCACTCACACTCTTTGATAAAAGCTGGCTACCAGGCTGTGCTCGTCCCTTCTCGCAAGAACCAGATCACTTGCACCAATGGCTCAAGACGGAGTGCAGTACTGTCACTCAGAGAAAGACTTTATCTTATCCCCTCACAGTAAGAAGGTTCCTAAAAGGATGGCGTCCCTCTTGGAGATGAAAGAAATCTTCCGCAATGCTGATGCAGTATGCTTTGATGTGGACAGTACAGTCATCAGGGAAGAAGGCATTGACGAGCTTGCGAAATTCTGTGGAGTCGGAGATGCCGTCGCAGAGATGTATGTATATTTGCTGTTTACTTCATAGGAATAGTAGTAAAAAAATAAGCATGAATAAGGTTAATCTGTGACAATGAATTTACAATCCAACTCTGTCATAGGAGATTATTACAGTTTAAAGAGGGTTTCGAGAATAATAAGTTGAATTAATGCATAATGAAGTAACTTCTTTTGGAATTGTGAAGCCACTCAACAAAACTATACCAACATAAATTCTCTAATGTAAATCTTTTTGCAAGACCAAGATCAGCCCTCATCACTAAACTTGTCTAAGCACTAGCAAACGTTTTTATGAGATGGAGGAGAGGGGACAACTCTCTTAACACTGCTCTGAGGCTGATGTTGTTTCCATTGAAGCTCATAGCAGAAGTTCCGTTACTTTCAGAGAACGGCACCTGGGCTGTAGTTTAGGAATACTGGTGCCCGTGGCTCAAATGCACTCACAGAGGGAATTAAGCAGTTTTCCTTTGCCTCACTGGTTCTCGCAAGAGCTCTGATCAGTGAAGATCTATCAGTGGTTGTTACCAATCTTTTCAGTGTACCAATCTTCTCCGTTACCACACAGATATATGGTATAACCTAGAACCTATGGTCTATTACCTTGTTCCTTGTTATTCTTCTTTAACTAACTGTTCTCAGGAGAAGCCTTAACTTGTTAAGTGTCACTGATTTGCTTTCTTTGGATCACAATTTAGGACCCGCAGAGCTATGGGTGGCACTGTGACATTCAAAGCAGCTTTAACGGCACGACTAGGTCTCATACGTCCCTCCTATGAGCAAGTGCAGAAATTAATATCTGATAACCCACCTCAGCTAACACCAGGAATAAGGTAAGAAGAATTTCAAATGCTCTAACAAAAAAGTCTTCCAAAAGCACATGGTGTAAATCAACAAAATTCTGTGACATTAGTGATGCTGCAAGACCATAGAGCTGGTTTAGATTGCCTTCCTACTCCATTTCCATGTTGTTTGTGTACAAAGCTTGTATCAGGAGCTTACAATAGCCTCAGTCCATGTCAAGTGGCTAACCATCCATGTAAAAAGAAAACAGTCTCAGGTATTAACTGGTGTTTTGGCTGGTGAGCTCAAATTCTGGTTCAAGGATTAAACAGGCATGGAAAATAATCTGTTCAATCACATCTGGTTTTTGATGGGTGATGGAACTGGGAGGAGATTCAATACCCAGTATGAACTACTGGCTTGGTCTGTTCTGCAATTATATTACCTCTCTCTTACACTTCTGCGTGCAGTCACACTACTGGACTCAGCTTGGAGCTACCCATTCTGTACTGAAGTCCCTAAAAAAGTATTAAAAAATCATTAAGGGGAGAGACATACATATCTCTGTATTCATTCATCTTTGGCTTTAGAATAAACATTAACTATTTAAACTGACAAGTTTTAGGTTTTTTTTTTCCCTATTCAAATTGTTTCACACAATTGAAAATAATTTCTTTACTACAAAATCTGGCCATAGCTCCAAGACTAAAATATTTTTAGCGCATACAGGAGCTTTAGATGATACTGTGCTTGTATTTTCTCCTTGAAATGAAGCACATGCTCGGCTTTTTCTGTGGAAGGCATAGCTCAATGTAACTACAAAGAGAACATTGTTTCCTTGTTTAGAATCACATGATTTTCCTTTTCATTCCTTCCCTTTATTCCTCCTTTTCTGTGTAGCCTGCTTTAAGCCTCCACTTTGCCTTTTAGTATTTAGCATTTCTGCTGTTACTGCTACCACTTCTAATGCTCAGCATCGCTGCATGCTGATCTTCCTGCTTCCAGAGCCAAATCCCGTAAAACTTTTAACTGCCTTCAAGCCCCGTTGACATTAACTGCGTCCAAAAACAACTAATTTTTTTATTCCTTTTCTGTAGCTGGTGCCCTCTTCTAAAGATGGCATCGATGTCCAGCATCTGGGGAACCATCTCTGACTTAGAAAATGTTTGCACTTTGCATGCTTTTCAGCCCACTTTTGCATTTTGGTGCAGTGACTTTCTCTCCCCCACATTCCCTACTTTTTTCTGCATTATAGATTCATCTTCTTGCTGTTTTTTTACTTCAGAGTAAAATCTGAACTGGATCTGCTTGCATTTGTTCAAGGGAACTAATGTGAATAGAATGAAAATGGAAAAAAAACATTCCTAAGGAGTGCTTCTTTTTGAGCAACTACATATATGTTTGTCTCTAAATATGACGGTTTTGTTCAGCACTTTTCAAGCAAGGTGTTTGCACAAACTTGCAAGAGAAAGAAGGAAAAGCTTTGGGCAGCAGCGGCGGATGGAGCTGGAAAGCAGCACACATCCTAACTAAACTGGAATAACACAAAGTATGGGCAGGCTTGTTTAGGAACGATGTATTTTAACTTTCTTGTTACCCCTAAATGCTGCCAGGCACTCACGCTTGGTCACTGCTTTTTCTTCTCAGGGAGCTGGTGAGCAGGCTTCATCAACGAGGAGTCCAGGTCTTCTTGGTATCTGGGGGATTTCAGAGCATTGTGGAGCACGTGGCCTTGCAGCTGAACATTCCAACAGCAAACGTCTTTGCCAACAGGCTGAAGTTTTACTTTAATGGTGAGATTTCCTTAAAGTCTCTTTTCCCTGCTAATTAATGCTGCTTTTTTGGTTCCAACTGTCAGATATTGGGCTACAGATACTGTCCAGCCTACATGACCTCGATACCAATCCAGCTAGCTCCAAGTAGGAAAATTGCAAGACCTTACCAAAAACATGAGTTCGGGTAATTTTCCAGATACATGAAATAGAGCTGTAGTTACTTTTTAATTGCAAGCTGTGCCAAAGGTAAAACACGTTACAGTTGCTGACAGCACAATTTCATTTTCTCTTGCTCCTTCAAGTTAAAAGAGGTTATTACACTTACCTGCTTTCAGAGGCAAACTTCACTTTCAGGGACTTTGAGGCATGTATGGAGACCGATGTGCTTTGGCAGAGCTGCTCTGGACTTTAAGCTAGTGTAACCAAGCAGAACTATAGTTAGTGAGGTTGGTTTTTACTCAGTGTTTCATACACTGTCTATACATCATACTGGATGCTACTTTTGAACTGTTTACACCAGAATGACTGGACCAGAGTGACTGGGAATGGATTTGTAACACCACAGAGTGATAGCACTTCAGCTCTTTGAAAATACCCCCACTGAAACTTGGGTAAAATCCTAGTTTTCACACTTAGCTTTTAATTACTTTTTTGGGATGCCGATATTGTGACGCTCACAGGACTGCACATAATTAGGTGTTTTCTGAAGTAAAGACCATAGGCATATATCTTTCTTCATTTACAAGAAAATATGCTGTGTGTCTAACTTGTCCTTCCACTGTGTTCTAGGAGAATATGCAGGATTTGATGAAACACAACCAACAGCTGAATCGGGGGGGAAAGGAAAGGTTATTTCTCATCTAAAGGAACAGTTCCACTTCAAGAAAGTAGTTATGATTGGTGATGGAGCTACAGACATGGAAGCCTGTCCCCCTGGTGTAAGTATTAAAGAATTGGAATTCTAAATTCCTTTTGAGCAAATCCTTTGGTGGGGGGGGGTAAGTGTGGTTTGAGTTCTTTATACGACTTCAGGGAAGATCTTGTAGCACTTCCCACAGCCAGAGAGATCTGTGTAGATAGTTTTCCTCTAGAAAGGCTGCATCATGCAATGGTTGATTTCTCTCAGTTCAATCTCAGTAAGGTGTCAGCCTCTACGCCAGGGTGCTGGCTGGGTCCAGCAGGGCTGTGTAACAGTCTAGCAACCTGTCTCAAATCAAGCTGATATCATCACATCTGCCTTTCCCCTCTGTGTCCCCATGGTAAGTGCTTGCTTCTGTGCAGAGGTCTTACTCTACCAAGATCCTGGTTCTGAACGCTGATTAGTGGTGCTTACCATGAAGGTCTGGCACAGATCTGGTGCACATTTACCTGATACTGGCCTGCTCAGAGGGTTCATCTCACTGTATGGTGATGACACCTTTCAAGATAGCAGCCCTGGCAGGGTGAAATAATAAAAAAATGAATATAGACAACTTTTATAATGGTCATTTAACAGAGATCTTAATACTGTGTCCCCTTTAGTGCCTTTCTCCACATAAATGGCACCGCAATACCCCTTCTTTGCCAACACTGAGAGACAGTTATCCCAGTGCATGGAAATGCACAGAACCGCCTCTGAGCTGATGTGCGTTAGGAGAGCTGGTCCCTTACTGTTAAAAATGCGCACGACCAAAGCAGCTTAGTATTTGCTTAATGCTTTCTACGTAAAGGCAAAAAAGCAGCAGTGGAAATTTCAAACACTGCACTTTCACTGCAGATGGTTTTCTGAGATGTAGAAATGATTACTGTTCCTGGTTAATGATTGAAGACATGGTTAATGTTTACTTTTGGTATCTATCAAATGAGGTAAACAGAGTGAAGATAAACAGTACAGGAATACTTGTGAGATGCTGCATGCATGTTCGAATGTTAACTCATTCTTGCATATGAAGGCTTTATGTTGCATCACACTTAGATCAAATTTTCAGTAAAATCTCATATCTGAACAATCTTGAAGTTACGAGACACCAAGACACAACTTTCCTATTGGAAAAAGACTCTAATAACCAAAGTGGTGCAAAATTAAATGTTATTGAAGTTCTTGATAATAAATTTGAAAAATGAACATGCAAAGTAAAATAGAGGAAGAGGCATGGAGGAATATCATAATTTTAAAATCCAACCTTAAAACCAAACTTAATTAATGAGAAGTTACCTTCCTTACATGGGACTGCAATAATATATGTGCCCATTCTTTCTGTTTTGCCAGGACTGCTTCATTGGATTTGGAGGGAATGTCATCAGAAAGCAAGTAAAGGAGAAAGCTAAATGGTACATTACTCACTTTGATGAACTGCTAAAGGAACTGGAAGAACGATAAATTATACAGTAAAATAATATATTTAACAACTATAAATCCATTATACAATGCAATTAAACATATATTTGTTTGCAAATTTGTGTTCTGGATTTTTTAATGATTCTGAGTGTTGGGTACCTTCATCTCTGGCCTGAAACTCGCGTTGCACATGGCACCATTCTACTCAAATATTTTGTAATGAAAACGATAAGATTTTTTAAACATCTTTTCCAAGGGGGGAGAAGTCAGTTGATTATTCACTTACAAGTGAAGACCAAAGATAGGAAATTATCAGTAAGTTAAAATACCTTAATGGGCTTGTCCCTGGTCAATATTGCATATCTATTGTTTCAGAATCATCAAAGCTAGTATCTCTACTTATTTTGGGTGGCAATAGAAGAGGGCCACAAACGAGAAGTTTGTCTAATCAATAATGATACTGATAAATAACAATAATATAGTCTAAAAGGTAAACAGTATGGTAAGTACTTTCCTTTCCAAAGAATCCCAGAACTAGGTTAAACAGTGAACAGGTGTGTAGGAAACATTACTAAGTATCTCTGATTTCATTAAAATATGGCTACAGGAGAACCTAAGATGTCATCTGTTGCTCAAAATCAGTTACTCAACCTGTGGTCTGAAAGTTGTGAGATACATGCAAAGCTGAGATATATGCAATATTCATCAGTGTCCAAGAAGTGTATTTTAAGGTGAGTGATATAGTGGTTCCCACACTTCATTAAAATACTTTAAACTAAACTCCAAAGCGGTGGTTTTGTGAAATGGTCACACTGTTTTATTTATTAACAGTATTTATTATTATTTATTTATAAACTTATTTTTTTATTTATTTAACAAACCACCCCCATCAACATGTAACTGGATGGAAACTAATCCATCAACCTTTAAAAAAAGGGTCTACTGATGAAGAAAATACTGTGAAATTTACCTAGTCTCTTCCTCTGCCTCAAGTGTGGATCAATCACCCTTAAACTGTCTGTGCTAGAAGTAAGTCTAACCTGTTCTAAGTACTTCTCTGAGCTCCAGCTAACGAATTCTAGTTTCTTAAGGATTTGTCTTTTGTGGCTGCAGTGTCTCATCCAAGAGGGTCCTTATACAGAACACACTTGATAAATGCTGCCTTTTTGTCAGCACGCTCCTGACAACACTTCTGTCTTTTTAACCAGCTTTGCCAACACATCATGGTACTTTTATTTCCCTGACTTAAAAGAATCTCATCTCTGATAATGTGAAAAGCTTTACTAATGTCAAAATATATGTCACATCTTCCACTTCCTCCCATCCATGTAATCCACAGGAGAAAGATGGGTTGATATGACATGATTTGTCCTGGTAAAAAAAGCTATTCAGGCTCTTATCTTCTGTGTGCTTACAAATAGTGCCAGTATTTTTCTGGAATCTGAAGATTAGGCCGAGTGTGCTAATTCTTTTTCATCTCACCACATATTTCATAGATAGGAAGAGAAACAAGTGATGTGCCTGCCTTCCAAAACCTTACACTCTCTCCACAAGATAATCACAAGTTTTCACAACTTGCACTAGATTTCCTTAATTTAATAAGATTAAATCAAGGTGCAGTAAGAGAGCTCCTGTCCAATTGTCTAAGCATCACCACCAATTAAAACAAATACTGGTTCTGTCCATTTTGCGACATAATCAGCAAGGGTATAGGGGCAAGAGGCATTAGCAAAGCCCCAGAGAGTGATGAATGACAGCTCTCAGTGATGCCATCTAACGTTCAGCAAAAAAATGAGGCAATAATTGCTTGAAGTTACAACAGCATTTAAATACTAGTGAAGTAGAATGGTTAAAAGAAAACAAATGCAGAAACAAACCTCTGGTGGCTTTTTAGAGAAAGGCAGACATATAAACAGCTATACTGAATATCTGTGTACAGAGTTTAAAAACCTTCTCAAAAGCCAAGGCAGACAATAGCTGGCAGGCTGCTCACCAGAACTCTTTTGGGGGTATTAAACATGATCTCTTTTAAATTCTTCCTGAGAAAAAGCTCAGCCAGCTCCAAGGGCAGCTCATGTACAATCATGCTTTTGTTTAGGCAAGACTGCATGAGTAGAACAAGTATAAACTCTTTCTGCCCTCACTCAATGTGTTCCTCTGCAATTCTACAGTTATGAAGCAAGAGAAGTTTCCATTTACTGCAGTTTTCTATTGAATTAAAAGGCCGCTAAAAAAAAATAAAAATCTAACACCAAGCTAATCAGCTATAGCTACAGGCCCTGATCCTACAAACACTGTGACATGCTTCACTTCAAGGATATGTAATTTCACTAATGCCACAGTCAGAAGAGTGTGCCGGAGGCTCTGTGCCACAGAGATGTTAACATTCACAGCAGTATCTTCTGCCAGTCTGAGTGCTATGGAAACATGGCGACGGGCCAACGATTTCGCAAGAGCTCTTTAGGTCTGACTGGTTTGAAAAAAAAAAAATACCGCTCCCCTTCCACTGGGCAAATATCAAGCCTGACCTCTAGTCCAGGAGGTACCAAAAGGATTACTCAGTGTAGTGAGCGGCTAAGCTAAGCTCATTTTTGTCTGTAAAATACTGGGGAACAAAATCAGAGAGAATTAAGTATCGTGAGGGAAGTGTTGAATGTTACAACCAAGCTACCGATTTACCTGACCATATCCCATCACAGTAGAGCAAAGTCTGGAGAGTAGCACGCATCAGGCAAGTAATAGCTGGTCTTCAGGAGGTGTCCTCACTAAGAGCACAGGGAGCCACACCACTTCATATAAAGCTTTTTATTTTAATGGAATTATTCAGTGATGTAGAACTGCCTTAAGTTATACATTCAATTTGCATGAGGGGACTTGTTAGAAGAACAGTTTGCAGTCTTTTCTAAGAAGACTAGAGGACAACTAAACTTGAGTTTTAACTGTGTCTTCATTACAGCGGAACAGGAATTGATAATTACCAGAAACCCTTCCAGGCATTGTTCCCCACTCTCCAACCACTGCAAAGTGATGTTAGTTCTGAACTCTACGAATTCTGCTCTAAGAAACACCGAAGTATTGCTAGTCAAAGGAAGAAGGCAGGCTGGGCCATGAAATTAAGAGGGAAAATCACAACAGTGTTCTCAACAGGGGAAAACCAACTTCAGAAAGGGCTCAGGCAAAGGGAAGCAAGGAAAGATTGGCATTACTTATCTACTGTGTTATGGTCAGTGAGTTTACACAGTTATCTGCAACTAAAATAACAGGAACTAATCTCTCTGATGACAGCCAGAGCACGAGTTTGAAGCTCAGAACGACAGGAGGCACATTCATAATACATTACACCACCACTAGTGGGAATTCAAATCTTAGGTAGCGCATAAAGACTGAAGAGACTTGTACGGTACGGTGTCACCCCGCAGAACATCCAGCTGTTCCTTCCATTTCTTATGCATGCAAAACTTCATGGTCCTTAAGTAACAAGGGCTCTGCTTGACTGAATTTAATTCCTCGTGCTCCGGGGTGAAGGTAAGAAACAGATTGTATCAGAACCCCCAAAATCCTATAACTCCAAAAATGTTTTTTGCCTTTTGTCTCCGGCTGAGATTGTTGGTTATGAGGGGTAAGTTACCAGCACAATTCTCTAGGAACAAGAAATATGGGAGGATATTGGGAGAAATAACAAGGACTGGAAACTGATATTGTCAGCCTTTTTCTCCTTTTGCAGCTAAACAGTAGTCCAAAAAGTCTGGAAAAATGACAGCCTGAAATGACAGTACAGCTCGTGACTGATTTACAAGAAGGAACAGCTGAAATGATGTACTTGGCCCACTGAGTAAGCCAAGCTGAGAACTTTAAGCTAATATACAGTACAGAATTTTTCTCAGTAAAATCCCATAATCAGTTGGCAACAGGAGGAAAATACGAAGACAGGCAAGAATCAGATCAAATATTGACTTTGTTCAAGATGAAAAATCAAGCAAAGGCAAGAGTGTCGTGTATTTCACATGGGAAGAAAAGAAGAAATCAGACCTGAAACATTAAGCATAATTTGTGGAGAAAAATCAGAAGGAAAAATACTTTGTATTTATCACCACAGCACTTATGACCTCAAGAACACTTAGCACAATGGGATGTAATGGAGATATTGTAAATTCATTTTGGAGGAGGAGAGCAGAATATTGGGAAATGCTGTCCCTGACACAAAGAAGTGATATTGGCTAAGAAAGCTGAAATATTCCATGCAATTATTCAAATTTTCCATAATAAACACTGCAAGATGAGAGAAAACACAGGTGGTGCAATACATATACGGTGCCAGTAAAATGTGAAAATTAAAAGGATTTTATTGACTGATATGTTCTTCCTGAAAACTCATTGAAATGTACAAACTGGACATTCAGTAACTGATTTGTACATTCTGTATGTTACACTGAATATTGTAGCCACTTTAAAGAAAGAATATTATTTTCACTTACAGGATGTTCACATCATCGCAGACACCAAAAGTGTTGATATATTCTAGTCTAAAAGTGAAACCAAAATAGAACTGGACATAATGGTACACCGCTTTATGCCAATCCTATTGACTCAACATGCGCCAGTTTCACACATGAATTCGTAAGTACCTACTGTACAGTTAGTGAAACACCCAACCAAGCATATGTCTGAAGTCATGATTGCTTATTAAATTAAACCCCTTTTCCTAGACTTCCAAGTTATTTGTAAAGAGAAATGTATTTAACTGCGCTGGATTCTCTGCAGAATGTTCAGGCAATCACGTCTTGTCAGTATCTCTTTGAAAAGCATAGGTCATACTTCACAAAATTAATTTCAGGTGTAGATTATCTACACAAATGTGTGATTCGTTTCAACACGCTTCAGAGTCCTTGCAAAACAGAATGCCCTATTCTCTGTCCATAAGCAATCACTTGACAAACAGTATTACCCTCAATTAATGACTGCCTATTTGTAAATTAGAGCTACTTACCAATTTCAGGCCTGCTAGAACAGCTAGGTGTATTTCAGAGCTGCCCGAGGGCTTCACAGCTTCTAATTTCAGAACTCCCACGTTTGTTTTTAAAATCTGCAGTCATTCTAATGCTACACAAAGGCCACAGCAACTGTAACGCTCCATTCTGTTGCTGTTACTGAACACCGGGTATTGTCTATGTAGCAGAAGACGCTAGATACTGTATGCCACACTTAACCTGAGGAGCTGTCTCACAGAGGAACTCATATATGTACTTGTTTTCAATTAACCAACCTTTTAATTACAGTCCTATATTTCCTGGTACAATCCTAAGAGCAAAAGGTCATTAGATTCTGAAGAAAAGAGGTCTCTTTTATAAGCTCAATACAGTACTTTTATATTTCAGACTATGATATACAATGTATACCATAAATTAATTTAAGACAAATACTTGTCACTTTATCTATGTAGGCACAAGTAAATCAGTGACTTTACTGAAGAGGAGAAATCTTCAATGGTATCATGATTCTGGACTCCATTTCCTGAATAAGGGGCACTGAAAAAAATTGAGACAGGGTTTAATTTCACTAACAGAGATCATTAGCCATTCTGCACACTCAGTTTGAACAGATATTATTGTCTTCAAATTACTCTCCTAGTGCATGCCAAGTCATCAGTAACCACCAACATTCCTGTAACTGAAGCATAGTAGTTTGAGAACAAGTGATTTTTTAATATAATCTGTCTGCTCCTTTGAAGGCAAATATTCCTATTCCTTTTCACCATAATGAAAGTTATCTCACATTTTTCTGGTATACTTCCTTTGAAATGTACCCTATGGAACCAAAATCGGACATGCTTAGCATACTTTTGTGAGTTTTGTTATGAAAGCTATCTTTGATCTCAAAGATCTCCTGGCTCCTCGTTCCAAAGTCTAAATTCCCTTTTCAAAGGAATGCATTTATCAAGGCTCCCGTATTTCATGAAATATTAGAGGTAATAATTTAATATAAAGATAAATTACACTATTGGCTCCCTAATTTTTTGGATACAAACTTAAGCATTTGCATAATTCTGTTCTTCTACAGGAGAGGTGCTTGTATAAAAACTTACTATTAACGTTGCAATTTTTTAGCAATTAGGCAACTTTTCCGAATTTGTATGATCAATTGCAAAATTCACTTTACAGCCTAGTGAAATGTCCCTCACAGTAGAAAAACTGACACACAGACACACACGCACCAGAGATGCGAAACTTTTTATCATTCTGCAGTGTACTGAAGCACAAAAAATGATGACATGCACAAAAGTCTACCTCCAGCATTCCAATGAAGTTAATAGGTTACCTGTGTAATAGACTAGTTCATCCCAGCCAGGTTTATTCCATGCTGCGTTCCTTATATCTTCTCTGGTTTGGAGATCTTTGTAAGCTGGTGAGGGAAACGAACAAGCACAGAGCTTAGAAGCAACTCCTTTTCCTTCTACATGTGAATAGCTGCCTTAAAAGCATTCTAGTGCGTAATTAGGAGGCTGCAAACACTGGGAAGGAAAAAAGTCAGAAGTTCTCCACAAAAAGGAAAAGCTCCCAAACCAACGCAAACAGAAGGAACTGGGGAAGAGAGAGAATGTCTTAGACACAGGTAAGATGGATAATGCAACAGAGTACAGTTCTACATGAATGGTGTCAGATTTCTAATGCTGGAATATAATATTCTGAGTTGTGGAGATATGAAGATAATACTGCATATTTTCAAAAATAAATATTAGACAATGAGTTTCTTCAAGCTGAAACAATCCTAATCCATGAAAAGCAACTAAGCATTTGTGGAGACTAACACACAGAAAGCAAAACCACCATGATGTAGTAACGTAAATAAATGCTTGACTTTCCTTTTTTTAGGTGTGGTATATGTGATGCTTGAAACTAAACTGTAAAAACCTTGACTTCAGCATGAATGGGGATGGAGAAAAGAGATGGCGGGACATGGCTTGTCATGCTTATGTTATTGAAAGCAAACAAGTAGTCCCTAATAAGAAAGGGCCATGAGAAACTGCTGATGGAAACAGAGCAAAACATGCAATGTTCACTTCTGCTTGCTTGTTTGAGGAATAAAGTTACCTACACAAAAACTAAGAAAATCAACATTGTTGGCATAAAACAAAAAAAGCTTCTTAAGACATTCCTTTGCCTTTTGTAAAAACTTTGTCTCCTGGGCAAAGTCAAGAGTCTGTTACAGGCTGATTCAGGGAGAAAAAAAGCAGATAACAGAAATTTACCCCAGAGGTGATGAACCATATAAAGCTGTCCAATCTGTGAGAAAAATCCTCCAACTGCTTCATTATTATCCTGTCGGAAACGAATTGCACGAGCCCTACAGAAGAGCAAAGCAGCCATTAAAAACAGCAGATCTAGGTAGGAAATAAGTGGTAATTGAAAAGCAAGCAGAGTTGAAAGGAAGCCCAAATGTTAAACAGCACTTGCAGTACACTTCAGTAATTAAAAACAAGAAAAAATTCCACAATACACTGATTTTAAGCACTACTTAATTAAAATATACCTATATATCTTGTTAAAATTAGTTAAAATTAGAGGCTTGCAGTTTCACTAGACTGTGCATTAATCATTCTTTGTCTTCAACATTAGATCCAGTATAACAATAATCGCTGGAACAGTGTAAAGTGGCAGGACACTTTTATAGCAGGTTCTTCTAAAATTAAATCCTTGAGTTTCAGTCATATCGTCTTTGCCACATTCACTTACCACAGATTTTGTGGCAGTGGAACGCAGCTTTTTTTGTTCACAGGGACCTTTGCTATGCAGTTGTCCTATGCAACACTTCATGATTTGTTGTGTAAGATCAATCTCTCTCTTAACTATAAATGCGTTGCATCTTCTAAAACAGATTGGCTACCACTATAGATATGCCTATTTTATAAAAATTCTAAATTCAATTTACTTTATTCAAATTACTGTAATTAAATAAATTATATTGGTGACAACGACACGTCTAACAATCCAAGTCCTTATCTTTGTCACAATAATTGAAAATACTCCAAATTATTTAACTATCAACTGTTAGAGCTGCATGGACTTAGTGAATGTGAACTGCAAGAAACATGCACTGGTTTAAAATAAGACAAAATCAGAAAGATATACTCAAGAGAAGACTGTCTCAAATGTTTTTAACCTATATATTAAAATACAAACGTGCTGCTCAATAGGTTTTCAAGAAGCAAGTTGACTTTTAAGGATTAAAAGAGGCAAGACAGACCATTTAAACTAAAAGTAAGTCAGCTTCTAGTGGTGTTGTGAAAGATCAACATAGTCTCAAGGAGTTCACCCCCACCCTTCACTGAGCAGTCCTTTCTGCTGAAAATAAATTGTTTCTGCAATATTACATCAAACTGAAAGGATTATGTGAAGGAAAGCCAAACCACAGAGCCCACAATGTTGTTTACAGGCAGAATTCCTCTTCCTTTCCTCAAAGAATAAATTAGGGGTCAAAGGACTATCTTACAAGTTGTGTAAGTACAGAAGCAGGCCATTAAGTGGGTGACTGAAATGCTTTGGTACCATTCTGCCACCTCCACTTCATGATTTTTAAACATACATCTCTCAAATAGGAGAATGCAAGTGCTAAAGCAACACTTACCAGTAATTTCCCCACTCAATCATTGTTCCGGGCTACAAAAACAAAACAGACTGTTAAAACTGTAGTCTAAAGAAAATTAGAATATTTGGACAGTTTTCACAACATTTACATATGGTAAACACTATGTATTAACCAAATCACTTCCTTCAAGTGATAAATATATTATAATCATCTGTAATTACGCTGTTTACTAACTGTATTACTTCTTAAGTCATTTGCCTGAAGTTTCCTTCAAATGAAAACGCAGGGTTTTCAGACCTGCAGATATGAGTATCCTGTTGGAGCCTGCCTTCATTTTGGACCCCACACTTTGAGAGCAACAATGACTCAGACATCAGCTTTGATAAGAACCAGATTTTTAAGATGAGGTCTGTTTTCCATCTACATTGTATAAACATGCTTTGAAAATTTAATGACAGCATAGAGCTTAAAAAATAAAAAGAAAAATTTAAACTTACTCGAAGTTGATAGGATCTCAGTTCATAAATATTAGGCCCCTCTCTGGGAACAGGTTCATTCCAGAAACTAAACTCCAACAATAATTGGTTCTTGCGTGAGAGAAGCATGTTACCTCTTTCTTTGCGAAACTCTGTGAATTCCTAAAAAGCAAAGTGATCACTGTCAAACTGTGTGTTATGTTTCAACAACAAAAACCAGTATAAAATATGGTGGCTTAGGTGTTTTTTTTTTTTCCTATCTTTGGGTTTTGGGACATTGAAATCCTCTAAATTGTAAAGGCATCTAAATTCCCCTGGCATGTTTACACAGCACTAAGTGTCAGTGTTTCATAAAGTTTTCAGGTATTAAACCTCAGTATTACTGAATGTGAGAATAAACCCTTTTCCAAAGAGGTTTCTAAGTTTGCAGAGGAAGTGATGAGATATTGAAGTAAAAGCGGGTATCCAAACGTGCAGGTTTTTGCTCTGACTATTCTTTGTTCTCTTCCAAGTAAAATACGCAATTCTAAGAAAATCTATGCATTTTACCTTATTTTGACGGAGTTTACTCATGACCTCATTGAGAGCTGGATAGCCTCCCTCATATCTCCACAGATGAACTGAAAAAGAAAAAAGGAAGCTTTTTCAGGGATGTCACACACCAATGTTAAAACTTACGGAATATCAAAGTATAAAATGTTCTTCATACTACAGAATTTTGCAAAAATAGAAATCAGGTAGCAGGTTTAAAAATAGATTTTCCTTTAAAAAAGTGCTACACATTTGAACGTTTTAAGAATAATGGAATCATCTGCTTTTTGGAAAAGGTTCTCTTGGAAAATTTTGCAATCTACTCTGAAGATAACAGGGAAATTTCTCAAAGGACTTTTTGTTGCCATGCTAGTAAGATGCGATGACTTTATATGACTGCAGTTGAAATTAACATTCAATTTAAGAGGATGACTTAATTCCAAAAATGTGTTTTATACCAATTTCATCTAAGAGCAATAGAGGGCTAGACTTTTTAGGTCAGTAAATCACTCAAGCACAAAGAGCAACACAGTTTCTGTAGGACATGAAAGATGATGCAAAAGTTATTTTTGAGGTAAACATTACATTAAAAAAGCAGAAGATACCTGAACATGCTAGAATTGTTACATTTGCTAGATTTTCCCCATAAAAACAATTTCAGAGCAGGTGTCTACACTTCACTTTTTTCAAAGCATTCTCTCTTTAATAAATCATAAGAAGATTTATTTACAAGCACTTAGTATAGCAAGGCAACAATATTTCACCTCAAAGAATCACAAAAGCTATTTTCTCTCCTCTAAAGCAGTCCTGCACCTTTTCCAGGAGAGCGAACTGGAGACTAATGTAAGGCACTGCACTATGACAGCAGATTCATCCACTGCGCCTGCTTCTGCTGCCTGATCCCCAGGGCAAATTTGAGATATCCACCTAATATTAACACAGCCTGGGCACAAGTACTGAACAAGTCAAAACCCCACAATCTGCTTTATTACGCTGCTAGAACTGTTGCAATACCATTTTCAAGGCAGGCTATGGATGCAATTACAGATACAGTCTGTATTAATACGTTACAAAAGCAACGAATGAGACTTGGCTAACATAGTCTCATTTCCATTGCCTTCATTTCCCAATTTTCGTTCAACTTTTAGAACTGTTTCTCAGACATTGTTTGGTTTATCTACTGTTATTTCTTCGCATTTGTTCAGTGTCAATAGTGCAATATGCTGTAAATGCAGGACAAATTAATGTGTACATGAGTATATTTTTCAATAACGAAGCAATGACATTGATAGCTCTAACCATGGAGCTACATAACAAACTACATAACAAATATCAGTACACCACTCTGTGGCTTCCCATTTCTTCAATTTCCTAGAATTTCCCAATTTTTTCAAGTTTTGTCTCTACACTAGATGCTTTGTAGTTACCTCTGTAGTGGCTCTTCAGTAATTTCTAGTTCCAGTATATTTTCAATCTGCATCGTTAGGCAGTATCCTTACGTGAACATGAACAGAAATGTTTTCACTTTCCTCCAGTAAAGGCCTATCTTATTGTTGAGTTTACAATGCGATCATTTTTTCAGATAGCGTGCATGATTTGCATTTCATTATCATACAGCAATTACAGTATGAAAGTCTGAGTAAAGCTTTTATACTGGCCAATGCGAGATAAACTCTGTCTTTGTAAGCCTTTGCCTTTACCCCCAATATTCAGGAACACGATCTGTGCCCGCAAAGTATTACAGGATCACATTTTACAAGCATTTCCCAAAACTGTTAATCTACCACCTGGAAAACATGAAAGTGTATTAACAATAGGACAATTTTTAGGAATTAATGCTTTACTGTCAAACTCAACAAGACAAAAAGCAAGCACTGTAAATGTTAATATGACTACTGATAATAGATGCACACACACCCTCACTGTATACATTGCTAAAGGTTTACTGTCAACAGAGATGATTTAAAGAGAAGAAACCTGCCAAGCACACGTTTCACTTGTATGGTTTTACATTCTGTTGTACTTCTATCTCCTACCAGCCTGATCTTGCTCTCCGTACCACGTGTTCCAAGTCCCCACCAGTGCACATGGGTAGTGTTTTTCTTCATGAATCTTTGGCAGCACCTCTTGACTTGAAAACAAGGAATACAGACACTATGTTGCATTTCCTTCAGGGAGGCTACAGTTGATATGTATAACAAATCACCACACGTTTATCATTATGGTATGAAAATTCACAAGCTCTACTTTTCAGAAGAGAAAGCTGAAATACAAAAGTCTGCTATATGGGGGAAAGATAGCTACAACGCTACCACAAATTAAGGTAAGTGTTACCATTTCTTTAGACAAATAAACACCATGGTAGAATTATTTTGATGAGGTAAATTATGTCTACCGCCTACAAGGCTACCCAACACATTAGGAAAACAAGTATCAGGATGTCTTACTTACAGAAAATGCAGCCTAACTACATGGGTGATTTGCTTCAGGAAAAGCTTTTCTTTATCAAGGGAGGTAGAATACACAAAAATAGGAAAGGACAGTCTTACGTACCAGTTACAACGCTATTAATTCTGTTGAGCTGAATGAATAAACCCAAGTATTTTGCTAGATCAAATGATGACTGTACTTCATTGTATGCAGCCTTATTGCTTTCTACCATTTCAGAAACTGGTCTTAGTCTGAGGCAACTTACCCATTAAAGCATACAGTGAAACTGCCTTAAAACACAAAACTTCTGTTTGACTATTTCCAGTATTTCCAATATTTTTTCACACTTTAAAAGTGACCTACATTAGCATTAGGAGATTAAGTTTTACCAATTGCTGATTTGGTTAAGACAGCTTTCACTGCACTGTACTTTGATGAATAAGTCAATTAGTCTGGTTGAACTTTGTCTTTTAATATTTTTCCTGCATAATTACCCCTCTTACTCAGTTTGGTTCACAGGCAATGAGTCTCTGCAGAGTATGAGATGATAGAAAGCAGGCTGGTCTTGGGCTGAGAATCATTAGATATGAGTTTTGCTCTTGAATCTGCCACTGACTTCCTAGACAACCTTGAGCAAATCTCATTACCAGTTTGTACCTCAAAATTTCTCACTACATAGTATAAATAATATGATAAAATGACTCTCCAAGGATGTGTTCAAGGATGTTTCACTATCTGTTTTTGCGAAGCATAATGAGATCCTAGAATGGCAGCTTTAAACAGGAATGTTAAATTATTACAATAACCCTAAAATATATTTTGTTGCAAATTATAGAAAAAAACACCCACAGAATACCTTATGAACATCATCTTTTTCCTTTTCAAACATAACTGTTCCTAATTCCTCAGAAGGGGTCCTTAACCACAGCGATTCATGAAGTACTCTCACAATTGTCTTCATTACACTATTTCTTTATTACTACATGATGACTAACCCTTATCCTGATTTGACACAGTATAAGGAATTAACCTGTTCATCTTTAATTTAGGGAGAGGAAGGAAGGAAGTTCAGAAAGGCTTAGTTTTCTCTATTAGTCCATTCTTAAGTTTTCTCCTTCCCTGGAATACTTAAATTTGCTTTGGTTTGGAAAGAATAAACCCAACTATGCATATTTCATCTGACTGCTGACAGCAGTTTCTTTCTTTGCTATTGTTTCTTTACTTGAAAATAAAAGCCTCTGCTTTCACTCAACGTTTAGGTAGTTCATGAGATAACAGGGAGAAGTGACTCCCTGTTTTATGTAATTGGACATGTTTATGTTAGGCTTTTAAACAGAAAGCTGGCTGAATGCTAAATGTGCTTCTCTGTGTATTTGGTTTTTTTTAAACAAAAAAGTTAAAAATACCTTATGATTGAATGTTATTCTAGTGCATTTCTATGTTTGTATAGCAAGGAAAACAGTTTTTGGTCATCTAGCCCCATTTCAAAGCTGAACACATGACGGCACAGAGGTATTAGATGACCTACTCGTGGCTGTACAGCCAACCAGTAACAGAGTTAAGGACATAAACTGGGAGTTCTGAACTTCTTCCCCACCCTCCAGCCCAGCTGATTTTCTCACCAATACAGCACACTTAAAAAAATCGGTTGCAGTAGGTATCATTATGCTAAGAATGTTTTATTTAACTGACAAGATGATCACTTTCAGTGAGAAAGCACTGCTGTTTCCAAAGGTGTGAGGCTCACTATGTTTCCAAATTTAAACATACAGTTCTTGAAAAGGCAGCTGTTCTGGCTCCAGAGGAGTGATTATGTAACCAGAACAGGACTAATATTTCTACAGTTTCACCCTTAATGTAGTAAATGAAAAATGTTACCAATTCGTACATTTTACAAAGTTGTAACCTTTTGGAAAACCTGTAACAGTACTGCTCCCTTTGGAGGATACCACCCCAACGCAAAGATCCTATCCATCTTTAAGAGTAGATCTCAGCAACATTACTTTTGTAGAAGGATATAGATGAGCTGAGAGAAAGCCAACCCATGGGTTTTTAAAATCTCCAAGTTATACTTCAATTTAATATTGGCATGCAGTTTTACTTACCAGCGATCTCTCCCTTTCCTTCCTGTGTGCAGAGAACAACCACCCTCAACACATTCCTACATGGCAGCTGGAGCGCGACACGCCAGCATACCACAATCTACCCGCATGCACCAGCAATTGTAAGACAACTAAGGGAAGGGGGAGAGCTGTTCCAACAAACGTCCCCAATGTTTTCACAAAAGGCATCTTCCTAAATTGCAGCTTAGGAAAATGACACCTTCAAGAGGAAAGACAGGGGGTGAACTGAGTAAAGTATCTTTTGCCATCTCTCTCCAAGAATAATATGAACTATTTAACACCGTACCCTGCAAGTAAAAGGAGAATTTTTCCACCTCCCCTCTAAATAATTACATTTGCCAATTTTCAGAACAGCTTGTGATCAAATCAACATGTCTAAAATGTGAAAACATAATACGCACACTTACCAAAGCTTGTTGTAGGCGTCTAGACATTCTGGTTTTACATTGTGAACTGAAACAACAACATTACGTGAGAAATGCAGGAACAGAATAAAGAAATGGTAATGTTAAATATAAAAATATCACTCACTCTGTAGTTTATACAGACTGCTGGTCTCTCTTTTGGCTAGAAGGTTGGAGTGAGCATCTTTCCTTGGATCGACTTTGCGAACAAATAGCGATTTTAACCAACTGTCTTCACGAGGTCTGCTAGCTGAAGATACCAGCCCCCTACATATTAACAAGTACATTATACTGTCACTGAGCATGTCTTGAAAATGCCCACAACACAGGGAAGATAGGCACAATCAAGTTTAATGCAAGCAGTATCATAACACACACTTACGTATACGTCTGTTACTAAAACTTTCTACTGAGCCACCTTCTAGCAAGATAAAGGCAGTTCTTTCCCCACTGAGATTTACCCTCTCACACAGCTGAACAGTTAACTGTACACTATCCACTTTTATTCTTTGCGCACATGGCAGGGAATGGGTGAATGGCTGCTGTTGCTGCCTATTTATAATCTTTTTAATCAAGTGTCTTTGCTCAAGAAGGCTGGGTCTGTCCTGATGTACACAGACAAGAGTGAAAAAGAGCAAAAAGACAGTGTACATAAGGAAAAATTTGTACAGTGTAAATAGGAAAGTAACTGCCATATGTTCCTATGTTCCTTAAATATAGCTCTAAAAAAGGAAAAGTTAAATAGTGCATCTTTCAAGAGAAAAAATACAATGAAAGTCTAATTTGGGAAAAATTATGAGTGGCAGGAAACAAACAACCTGCAAATATTTCAATTTGAAATTCTGGCAACTGTACTATGTAGGGGTACAGATCCACATTTTTTGTACAACATTCAGAATTTCCCTTTCTTTGAAACAGAAGAATTTCACTGTCCTTTTTTATATAATCTTTATGAAGTTTCTGCAAGTACAATTCCAAAATATTATCACTTCCTTTTACACCACAGACTACACAAAACGTTACAATTGATAACTGTGCTTTTTAAAAATGATGTGTTAAAGGAATTATTCTTCTCTTTTCCAGCTGACAGAAGATCCCTCAACCACCAAAAATTGTACAGAAGGACAAGAAATTAGATTTATTTAACTGATTCTCTACAATGTATGTCAGGGGACCCCAAGCTCAAATGTATTTTCTTCTTTCTCATAAGAAGCACGCTTCCTTCAATTTGCTTCTTTTTGGTATGGGGTTTCTGCTGAAAAAACAAAATATTTCTCAGATATACTAAAAATGTGGCACTGCAGCTGGAAATTTAAACCTTTTCCTGCCTCAGATGTCAACTTTTCACCCTTAATTACTGACAAGGAGATCTAGAAGACAGCTATCAATCTTCAGCTATAAAGCTGCCTTCAAGATATCAAAAGTTTGTGACAATTGTTCAAGGAAAAAAAAAAATAGGGAAAGAAAATCTTTACTTCCTTTGGGAAAAATATCTTCACGAACACGCCTGTCTGTATTACACAAAAGTAGTTCACACTAGCAGTGTTTTTCAAAAAGCAACCTTTTAGTCCCAATATCTGAAAATAACATAATGAACTGGTTCACTCTGTGGAAGCAGGATGGAGGAAAGGAAAAGTATTTCATAGTAGAGAAACAATAACAACCAGAAGAACAATTGCAGCTGAGATGACCTTCAACGTTAAGAAGTAATCAGTAAATACCTTATCGGTGTGTTTATTGGAAATGGTGCCTTCTTTGGCCCTAGGCAAACACACAAACATGTTACTGTGCTGAAAGCTAAACAGCTATTACTGAGTACAAGCATTTAAAAGGGCATTCCATGATAAGGCTGTTGCTAGAATAGAGTGTACGCAGCTGCCTGAAGTTGACCTATCTCTGATCTCAGCTGGAGGAGGTGAGGCACAGGTGACTGCAGCTGTGTTGTCACATATACATCAGGTGCCACAGGAACACAAGCTGTTCCAGATGACAGGGGATGAAGCCCACCTAGTAAATCCAAGTTGTTTTAAAAAGCTCCCTTAAAGTAAGCACTAATGCTCTCTGGACAGCAAACAGGGCTGTAGGAGGCAGAACTCAATTCCGGTCCTGTAGTACTCATTTTTGCAACTCAGATCTGTAAACCATTGCCATTTCCTCCACTTTATTAAATAGAGTTAGCAAACTAATATTTAGAACCCTCTTCTATGAGGATTATTGTTTGCAGCAAACTTTGAAGATGAAAGAGACAAATAATCATAATGCTTTTTTTGTGAACCAGCTTTATCAGCAGCAAGAATAAGCTGGAGTTATGGGGATAATACTGAAAAGCAAATTCCTTTGCTATTAGGAGAGTCTCATGACTTGAACGTTAAACTGCACCTAAAACTGGAGGTATATTTAATTTTCAATACAGTGAAATGAATAATAGTTTACATTTATGTAAAACCTTTTACCCAGCAACTGTACAGTTCCTCATGAACGTGACTATCCATCTAAATATAAGCATTACTTATAGTAAAGAATGGTAACAGCTGAAGTTTATTAAAACAGATATTCAGTGCACCCAACATGAGATGCTAGGACCTTATTTTTAATCCATATCCTTAGAGAAGTCCTACACTACTGGTGTAATCTAGACACCTGCAAATCAAGAAGCCCTGAACTGATTACTGGTTCACTTGTGTGGGCAATATGTGCCCAAGATTAGCTCCGGAACAGTAGAGACTAAATTCATGTCTTTGGATTGCCAGTTGTGATCATCAACCACAAAGTAGTTCAAAACTAGTTCATCATCCAAAAGATCTACTTTTAACTAACTTCTTAATATTATGCCCCACAACATTATAAAACCTGTTCCAAGTAAAACAGATATTGGATCCAAATTGTTCCAAAACCCAAATACCATGAATGAAATTGTGAATATACACATAGAACTAATGTATATGGAATTACCATCACACTTCACAATTTTTTATTTTCTGGGAACGATACTTATCAAACAGAGTTTTCACGCAATATTTTAAGGAACTGCTTGACTTTGCTAGCAAATTCTTATCCTACAAATATCTATAGGCTTAGCTTTCTTGCTACAAAGATTGGGCTGTGAACACAGAAGGATAACACTGAATAGCTTGCTTATATTAGATTAAAAAACTATGGTGAAAACACTTTTGTTCCACTTAGCTTCTGCTTTAGCACAAAATATAAACTGGGAGGAAGATATCAGGTCAAATATTTAGATTTTGTAGAAACCCATGTCTGCCTGAAAGAGAGAATAACAACTCATCTATAATTGACAGGTTTTGATCTGTGGTCTAAACAAAGTTTATTTGAAACTAAATAAAACCCCAAACACGCACATAAAATCTCACAACGTATACCCTCCACAACTCTCCCCATTCCTGTTTTAAACAGATGCCTGCAGTGATGCCTTTAGTCCTGCACAGGGGCTGCTGCCCATTCTGAGTCTTGAGACAGCAGCTCTCCCTGTTTCAAAGAAAGGGTAGAAAAAATGTGTGTAGACCCATCCCAGTTTGGCCACTTCTGTCTCCCAGCACCCAGGGAGCATGTGTGTCTGCTTCCTATACCCGAGATACAGAGAGCTGTGTATGTGTGTGTGTGCACCTTCGCAACCCAGGAGGTGCGTGCACGCGCCTGACCCTTCACACATCAGACATACGGGCATGTAAATGTCTGCACCCCAAAACTCGATGGATGTGTCTGTGCATGTGCCCTGACACCCGGGGGTTGTACACACAAGCACACACATCCCAGCTCCTAAAGGAAGTATGAATACATGCGCCCCGACACCCCAGGGGTGCACACACATGCTGGGGTCCAAGTGTAGCTGTGCATCGTGATGGCAGGAAGATGATGGTGTGCGCAGCCATGCACCCTGACACTGGGGGAAATATGGATGTGGGGTAGAGCTGCAACCTGGCATCGTGCCTGTGGAGCGGCGGTGCGTCCTGACACCAAGGGGTGTTGTTGTGTGTGCAGCCATGCACCCCAACACCACAGGACATGAGACGCAAGGTGGCCATGCACCCTGTTGCCTGGTGGAGTGGGATGCGGAGTCACTGTACACCCTGGTCCTGGAGGGATACCTGGGTGCAGAGCATCCATATACCCCAGCACCAGGAACAGGCATGTCCAGCCTGTGCACCCTGTTGCCTGCCGGGGCGGGGTGTCCCTGCAGCCCGAGGCCGGGTGACAGGCGGCAGGAGGTGGCGGGCACCCGGTCCCCGGCGCGGCGGCTCGGCCATCATCCCCACCTAGGGGCGGCCTTGGGGGAGGGAGGGGAAGGAGGTGGCCTTGGGGCCCATGACCTTGAAGGACACCCCGAGCGGGTCGCACCGCCCGCCCCGCGGGAGGGCCCCGGGCCCGGCCTGTCAGCTGCCCTGGCGAGCGGGGCGCCATTTCCAGTCAGGCAAGGGGAGGGGGGGGGTGGGG
>VUYV01000148.1:863626-907012 GCA_008711295.1 Anarhynchus alexandrinus | reverse complement strand
TGGGGGAGGGGGGGGGCGCTGAGCGTTGCAACGCCGCCGCCGCACGCGAGGGGCGCACCGCCGCGGGGGGGGCGGTGGTCCTCCGGCCACGCCCCCGGGGGGGTGTGGAGCCAGGCGCGCATGCGCAGAGCGCCCCAGCCCAGAGCCGGGGGGATCGTGTGTACCTTCCCCGGGTGCTGGGCTTTTGGGGTGAGACGGCGCTGGTTTAGGGTCTCGCCTGAAAAACGCTAAGAAAGACGCCCAGGCGTTTATTGAATCATGTGCGAAAACTTGTACGTTTGTCACCCACGTGTCGCTGAAATGTTTTCTTCACGCCCTTACAGCTATGGTAGTATTTAATTTGGCTGAATGGGTGGTGCGTGCTGGCATTAAATCTTTAAATAACTTTAAATTAAGAAATCCTTAAATAACTTTAAATTAAGAATAAACTTCTAATTAGGCTAATAGTTAAAGGACAGCTCTAAAAGCAACTAGCCAATCAACACAGAAAACAGGTTAATGAGCAAACCTCGTCTTTCTACGTAGCACATATAAAGTTTAAATCATTTCACTACGCAGTTTCCATTGCTGTTTTATGATTATTTTTTTTATGAGAGTAAGTCAGAGGCTAGCAAGTTCAATGTGAAGTACAATGTTTGCGGTGCCTCTTTAAATACCAGTTTAACCTACAGTTGCCATCATTCTTTAAAAAACAAGTTACACTTCACACTGTGCATTTAATCACATTTTGATCTGACAGCACGTCAAGTTCTCGAGCGACCCTCCAGAGCCCACCTGCACACTGAAAAAAAAACCTGACAACCTTCTGCCATGAATCAATCTTCAGAAAAAAAACAGGACATTTTCACAGCTACTCAAGAAAAATCACAGGAGGTACAGGGAAAGATTATTTACTTCTAATTAGATGTAGATGCAACTCATTAAGCAAACAGGAACCTTTCTCTATTTCTTATAAACATTATAAGCCCCATTATCAGAACACTCATATCCCAAATACTGAGGGTCAGGTTCCTTTACTGCCTGCTGGGATACAACATGCATGTATTTCCCACAGCCCAGGGCCGTGCCCCAGCCCGGGTCTGATTTCTCTCAATCTCTGCTGGGGATGAAGTTTCACATTTTACATTCACCGGAGCAGGAGTCAGAGCCCGGGTTTCCTTCCACTTCCACAAGGGCCTTATCAGCCAGCTGGAGTTACTAAGTAATTTACATAAACCTAAAACACTGCAAAAAACATATCCACAAGAATAACCTACAGCCATATGTTGAAGTCACTGCCTCAAACTCAGAGTCCATGTTCACATTATTGATTTACACAGACATTTGAATCAAGGGGTCTTGATGCCCCAGCTTATCCATCTGACATACAGGACAGTACTGGAGGACGAGCATTCAAAGATCAGTATTTTTTGGTTTGAAGCACTGAAGAAAATGTAAGTTTCACATTCTTCCTAGCCCAAATAATTTGTTGAGTTCAACTGAACTTTGTTAGCTGTTTGCAGGCAGCTGAAACTGATTTTGTGCAGGTGAGGGAAGTTAAAGGGCAAATGATTTACACCACTTTGACAATGGAAGAGAACAAAACCGACAGCTTACCAGTGTAAGCTGGCTCAGCTTCTTAAAGTAAGATATTTTAGGTGAGAGGAACTCTGTTCAGATACACCTTGTTTAGCTTCTGATCTTAAATGAAGACCAATGACACAGGGGGACACCTCACAAATGATTTCTCATAGCTTTAATATACCACTCTCCCCCCATATAGGGCCATGGAATGCCATCCCCACCAATGCTGGGTTGTGAGGCAGATGCCCCTTTAGATCAGAATGAAAAGTCAGCAACACAAGGCTGCTCTAACAGCTGCACACTGTTTGCTTTATGTCCTGGAAGACAGGACATAAGATCCCCAGAGCTGTAGCAGGATAAAGTGATCTTTAATCATTAACTTCTTTGGCCTTCTAGTTTCATATTAAAGTATGCAGCCAATCGGTACCTGTATCTCTCCCAAAAAGTGTTGTTTTAATTAGCTTTTCTGATGAGACTAAATCTAACCGTCTTTACTTCTAATTTTTTGGCTTTGTATTCTCATCAGCTTCCTGCTGGCAGTTCAAAGAGATCCATCGCTCCCAGAACTAAATACTTCCTTTGGACAGGTTACAAAGGCAACCATGCTAAGCTCCTCAAAGTTTTTATTCTCACCTTACTGCCATTATAAAGGCAAGTGGCTGTATTTTTGTTAGGGATTTTGGAAGTTCAAAGATACTGCAATGTGATATGAGCAACTGTAAGAGGAAATAAGGACACATGCAGGTAGCTGGTTTTAAAATTCTGCACTTCCTTTCAAAAGTTTTAATAGCATTATCTTAAGTATTCCTACAAACAATAGTCTGTCTGAAATACAGAACAATCAAATAATATAGTGACCCTCCTACCAAACTTAAACATCATACAGTTATGTTCTTGTCTTTCTCAATACAGAAGAGTCACTACAAGACAGCAGCTGGCTTTTGAAACTCTCAGGGCTCAGGGCAAAACTACATGCAACAAAATGAAGTATTAACACTAAACTCACATTTTTTTTCTGTATTTTCATTTAAAGATTTGAGGTGTCTATCAATCTGTAACATCCGTTCTTATAAGCAACTATGTCTACTATTTATTTTTACTACAGATTTCACTGAAACATTTAACATACAACAGCAGGACCCCAAACATCCCTGACAGAGACAAGCTGAAAAGCCCTCTGTTTAAATATATTCCCCTCTATTTGTCTGTTGAACAAACTTTAAGTTCCTGAAGTTTTTCACTTAGATATGTTGTATCTGCCTCTGTCAGATTTTCCGAATCTGACAGATTTTCAAGGAATCTGGTTCCCGCACAGGGCCTTCCTGTTATTGGATCTATGACATTTCCAACCTTGAAAACAATTTCAGCCAGTTCGTGTTTCACATGTTTGCTCCTTCGCTCAGGCAAAGCCTTCAGAAGAACAATGTCTCCAACAACACACTGCTGCAATGGATCATGGGCAAAATAGGTTTTTCGTTTGTTAAAGAACTGTAGAAGGAAAAAAGGAAACCTTGGAATTAGATTTCAAAATTGAGCAATTGGCAAATATATAGTTAATATAAAACAAACTAAATTTCACTAATGCGAAGTAAAGTCTTATGTATTTTTTAAAATGAGATTCAGTTTGGCTCATGAAGAGAAATGCAACTGTGCACTCTACTGTTTTTCCAAAGAAAGCACAGCAGTACCCTTCCCTGACAAACTCTCTAGTCAGGATGTTGTTGACAACCAAGCCTGTAGAAAAGGAGATGGGGAAGAAAAAGCCAAATACAAAAAGCTGTTCATAGTGAACACGTGGATACAGGTAAAAATACCAAGCCCTTCACTTAACATAGATTCCCTTTCCTAGCATCAACGCTTTCCACTGGCCTCTGCTCTCTAGTTCTGCCGTGTTAGCCTTTGCTCTCCTTAGGATGCTTCACATCAACACTGCTTCAGCAAGACAGCTGACTTGGCTCTTCCAAGCTGAATGACTTTCCTGTACAGTCCACACTTCAAGAACTGATACTAATTCTTATTCATGCTAATATGTCTAACGTTCATCAGCCCTGACTGAAATCAGTATTTTGAAGTTTGTCATTTCAGAGCTTTCTTGCTCAATTCATTTTCTTTCGGATAAAAATCCATTATTTATTCTTCTTGGAAAAGCAGAATTCAGAATCTTTCTTTTAAAAAAAGAAATCAATAGGTTCTTCTACCAGATGAAGTAGTGGACTGGGATCTGCAAGACCCATTATCTAATCCTGACTCTATCCTTAACCTTCTGGTTACCAAAGGAAAGTTATTCCACCGACATGTACCATGGTTTCCCTGTCTAAAAATGGAGAAAATACTAATTTTAACCTCCCCATTTGAAATGCCTTGACAACAAGTGATCAATACAAAGCTTGTGTAGCAAATCACAGTATGGATTCAAATACTAAGTATGCTTACAATTATGCATAAAGAAAAACTGCTACAAAAATTATTGTATAAGTGACTAATATAATGTCAAGTTTCTAAAACAAAGCATACTCCAAATCAATATGAAAAATTAAATCTAAGTGTAAAACAACAGGAACTTACCTTCTCAACTGAGATCAAATGAAGTGCATTAGCAAAGCACTTCAAAGAAACACATTTAGCAGATAATTTGTAAGGAAGAGTCCTCACAACAGACTGCTTTTCATCCTTTGCAGTCATCCCCACAGCCAAATAGTTATGCAAGTTCCTTAAGGAGTTCACATTATAAAGAGCTATCAAAAATTCTAAGAGTCAAATCAATAAAACATTCTTCCACACAGTAGAAAAATCGCCATGCAAGATAAGAGGTTAACCAGCTTTTACCTTTAGTAAGTAAGGATCTAGCACGAGCCTTGTCACTCTCACTTTGGCAGTTTTCTGCATTTTGGTTCCTATTACTTTCCCTACTATCCACTTTGCATGGACAGCTCCACGTGGTACAGACATTGTTTAGTTATGATCATCCAGTGCCTGGCAACAAGCAAGCAGACATGTTATTATACCAAAAAAATAGTTTCTGATCAATACCAAAATTATGATTTCCGTTTCAGACTAAAAGCTTAATTAGGTCATTTTGTTGGAAAAACAGGGTAGATATAAGCAGTTCAAAACTCCATATAAGAAGGGATCTGAACATGTCCCCATTACCAGGGAAAGTTATGTCAGGATGGCAGTAAATATGGACAGAGTAGTGTGAGGATGAGACCTTATACCACAAAGTTCCTTTGAATCATACCAATTGTCCCCTACACAATACAGAAGTGTGTAGCTGTGGAAGTTATGATTTTTAACTCATTCTCCAGCAGCTGTTTTTGCTGGACACCTGTTAATCAGGTCTGTGTATGACCAGAGTGAACGAAAACAGTGAGTAGCCTAACTTTTGTTCAGAAAGTCATTTGCTTCTGTATACCTCATTATTAGCTGAGCTGATGAAACCTCAGAAAGGCAATAAGTGTCTCAAAGCATAAATGACATATCAAAGAGTTGTCTGACCTACAGTAAGTGTAATCACTTTTGAGTTAGTTCTTTCCCCTAAGTAATTATACTCTATAACCTTATTTGATTTGCTTAATTAGGGAGAGCTTTCTATACCACTCTTGCAAGAGTCATGGGCAAAATAAATTGCTAGACATTAAAAGGCTTGAACTAATATTAAAACCAATGAAGACTGACCTTTTTCTCTCCCACCCAGCTTTGTACTCTTAAGCAAAACTGACACCTGTTGAATTCTCCATCTATTCATTTTGTAAGACTAAATGACACTTGCTTAGATCATAGAATGGTTTAGGTTGGAAAGGACCTTGAAGATCACCTAGTCCAACCCCCCTGTCATAGGCAGGGACACCTCCCACCAGACCAGGTTGCCCAAGGCCACGTCCAGCCTGGCCTTGAACACCTCCAGGGATGGGGCCTCACCACCCTTAAAATGAAAGACTTCTTCCTAATGTTTAGTCTAAACCTGCTCTCTTCCAGTTTAAAGCCATTTCCCTCCATCCTATTGCTACATGCCCTAGTAAAAAGTCCTTCCCCAGCTCTAAGGATATAGAGACACATGCATAGGATGAAACNAAGTCCTTCCCCAGCTCTCCTGTAGGCCTGATGCAACACATCAAAAGAGAAGTTTAAGGATATAGAGACACATCCATAGGATGAAATGCTTCAAGCAGCAATACTCAGGGTTGCTTTTACCATTCTTGACTCAGCCCTGTGACCCACAGGGTTGGGGAGAGGGAGTCAGTGTGAGAGCTCTCATTCTGTAAAACAGGGCTAACCACCACCAACCACACAGTGACCATGCCAGGGAGAGGTAAACGTGCACAAAATAAGCAACACCCACAAAGCAGCTACCAGGAAGATGGGACGCAGACAGCTGGGCTGGGCGCCTCTCTTCAGGAAGAACAGGATAAAAGAGGAAGTTTAAACAGATTCGGAGCCTTCCGCCTGCCTGCTCTCCCCCCCAACCCCCCGGGTCTCCACAGCCCTCCCCACCAGGCCCAGCCTCGGCAACCTCCCTGCCAGCGGGGCTGAGGGGGAAGGCCCTGTCTCGCAGGCACCGGGCCTCAGCTCAGCACCTCAGCCGCCTCCCAGAGAGTGCCTCTAACCCAGGCAGTGCCCCATGCCGAGAGCCCCCCGCCCGCCGCGGCCTCCCCTCAGCCCCTCTCACCGCCGAGGCTCCTACCGCCGCGCCTCAGGGGCCTTAAAGACGCGGAGCCGGAAGGGGCGGGACCTCAGCCGGAAGAGCCGCGCGGCAGCGGGGCGGGGCCTGCGGCGGGGAAGGGAGGAGCCTCCTGGGAGGATTTAAAGGCGCAGGGGGGGCCTTCACGCCCCTTCAGGAGCGGGTGAGGGGCTGGTGAGGGAGCGTGGTCTCAGTGCGCTGCCCTTGAGGCTGTCTCGGCGCGCAGTAAGAGACTGAAGCTGATGGAAATGAGGTTTTCTTCCTCTCCCAGGCTGAAGGGGGCAGAGGGCCCCGCCCGGGCCTGCAGCCATGGGAGATGGGGGAGTGGGCCTGTTCCCTCAGGGAGGTGCTGTCTGTGAGGAGACCTGCCCTGCCTCTGCCCCCTGTGGGCTCGCACAGCTGAATCCAGCTTGGTCTTTGGTTTAAATAACTACTTAGCCGGGTGCTACATTTAGCAGCAATGTGTTGTGCTGCGGGGCTGGACGCAATCTGCAGCAGGCCTCAGTCTGGAGGCGCTGGAAGGAGGTGAGGAGGCAGCAGTGTGAGAGCTGAGGGGCCATTTTACACTATGATTTTCAGGGGATGAAGCTGTCAGCACAGTCTCTTTATGTGTGGCCACATGGTACTGAGGTGTGTTTGCACAGGAGGTAGTTTTGTGCCCATCCACCTGCTGTGAAGTTAGGTAAATGAGCCAGATCTTGAAGATTTTCCATGTAAATCTGGAATAATTATGTATGAAGTGAGAGCTGGCCTGTTGTCCTTGCTTACACGTACCCTGGTAGAAATTCAATTTCTGCAAATACCTAAAGTGGTGGGTTGAAAAAAAAAACCCAAACCTTACAAACAGTAATGGCAAAAAAAGGCTTGACTTTGCTATTACATTTGGGGTAATGTGTTCCTGGCAGCTCATGGACCGTGTGGTCTGTGTTCCTGTGACTTCAGTCTGAGACCATCCTTTTTTTATTTAAATGTGTTCGTTTATCTTTTTCTGCTGGCAAGTATTTTGGCTGCTGCCCATTTTTCAGGCTTGTTCTCTTCAGGCATTATTGTCCCATCATCTCGCACCATGGGAAGAGGGCAGGTAGGGAATTGTATTTACTTAATAGGACAACACTGTGCAGCTTACCTTTTTAAGGTGGCTGCGTATGGTGAGAACTATGGCTATTCTTTGTATGGCTGGAGATACTGTTGAAATAGATCAAATACTATCAAAGGAGTTATCTGGAAGTTCATTAACAGTTCTTACAGATATCCAAGTCAAGATTAATGGGCTTTTCTTATTTTAATGTCATATTGCTTGAATTACAGTGGCGAGAAGTTGGGAGGAGTCTTGCTGGCACAGGCAGGAAATGGTTAAGAGCCTCTCGTATCACCTGGGAAAGCAATTCTTTGATTTTTCAGAGGGCGCTAACATGCTGCAGTTCATAGGAAACAAAGAAAAGGGGATCAAGTATAAAAGTTGTTCTTGGATTTTATTTTTAGTGGCAGAACTTTTGAGGGCTGGATATTGATGTCTCCTGAAAAATAGGGAATTTTGGATTAAAAAGAATTTTTTTCTTCTTATCTTCGTTCAGAAAATGATCTGTGAGGTAAGTCTTGATTCTAACTGGTGAATTTTGATAGCTTCTTTTTAGATTGAGAGGTAAGAAAAACCTTTATATTACTGACCCATTTTAAAACAGTGAATTCTTTGCTTAAATTGTTACTTGGGCAGGGAGCACAGGCAGAAGTGTGAGTCAACAACTGTAAAAAGCCCACAAGCTTTCCTGTATTGTCTGCATTCAAATTGCTTGCTTTAATTTCTGAGCTTAAGCGTAGAAATTCAGGAACTGGGAGATACATAATGAGTCAGGGGAATTTGTGATTAAGAGCTGCAGTAAATATTTCAGCAATGACAGGAGACTTTCAAAGTGTAGTAGTGTCTATGTTAATGTACTTTTGCAGTTGAGGCTTCAAGCATCTTCTCTTGGTGGCTCTTAAAGTACTTCCCAAGCCTTGTTTCTTTAAACCACACTGCACTCCCAAGGGTTTTGTATTTCCAGCTCGTGTAAGGACTTTGCTAGCAGATGGTACAGTTGCTGCCCCTGTGCATGCGCTGATCTTTAAGGGCAGGCTGCTTTTGGGGGGATAAGAGAGGGGTTTCACAATTGCCATTAATTCCTAGCCTGTCTGCAGCTGAGACTAAGGAGGTCTCACCTTAGAAAGCGCTGTTAGCTTTTTGTTTGTTTGTGAAAACAGATGCTTTTTCACTTGAGTGTGGCTGGATGGTAATAGCTCATGCACAGTTGTCACTGAGAGCAAGTGCCATGTGAAGGGAAATCTTTTTATCCTGTGGAGAGCCCTGCACACCATCCATTCACCTTGGAAATGCCAAACTGAAAGTAAATTGTACTCTCACTCTTGGGAAGGTTAATTGCAGCTTGTTCTTTGAGGTATTTCTCTGTGTCTGTCTAACGTACTGAATTCTGGTGAATTTATTGGGCTTTTAGGGGTAAGTGCTGATTCCATTTTCTTTCTCTTTGTACTTTTCAGTTAATACTGTAAGTGGTATCCTACATGTGGGTTATTTCCCATTTCAATAAAACGTGCAACGCAGTGGTGTAACACTGCCCATCTAGTGCTGTGATACAGATAAGCATCAGTACCTTGCAAGAGTCGCCTTGCCAGTTCTTCTTGCTATTGCCTGCTGTTCCCAGTTTTTCTCAGGCACTAGTTTCTCATTGTCAAGAAGGGAGAAGACTGTAATCCAGTCAGGGCTGGTGCATGTCAGTTCTTTTATCTTGGACATGAACATGCTAAAAGGCAGAGTCAGGACCGTTTAGTTCCTGCAAATTATATTCCTCATCACTGCATTTCTGTTCCGCGCATCAAACAAAGCTTTTACCATCTTTCTGTTGGTTTTCATAAGGTGCAGGAGAAGCTGTGAACATTCACAGCTTCTGAACTCTCTGTTCCCAGATTCTGGCTGGACAGGAATCGTTTATCACCCCGCCCTATTTTGGATTAATGTGTTATTTGGTAAGGTTATGACATGCTCTGATCTAACACATTTTGCTGCATCTGGGTCTTGAGCTTAGACCCCTCTGGCAACTGCAGAAATAAATCACTGGAGCTCAGTGACGGGAACTCTATCTTGAAACGCGTTGCACGTGATTCACAGTTAAATGTTGTTACTAGCAGGAATCTAGAGAGTGGATTGCTTTTGCATTTAAACAAAAGATTGCTAACCCAGATTGTCTTATTCAGGAAGATTTCCCTTATTTGAAAAAGTTATTTTTCTGCAAACTTCACTGTTAAATGCTTTTGCTTATTTTGTCAGTATCTGACATGTCATTTATCTGACAGTGTGAAAATGTTTTCTATTTCTTCACCAGTGCTATTGATTAAAATGCAGTTTACATTGCTTGGGAGAATTTGATATTCAAAAAATGTCTTTTCACTGTGAGTCAGAATGTACTTTTCCATGGAATAAAAATTCTGGAAAGGAAAAAAAATGCTATTGGAAATGTTGAACAAATTACATTGTCATTTCAACCAGGTTATACAAGAAAAAAAGAAAGAACTTCAAAGTAAAAATGAAGGGCTCTGGTGTTTTAGTCATATTTTGAGAAAATTATTACATTCTTCTGCAGTTGTTCAATTTTATCTGTTCAGCGTTTTCCATATGAAACTCTTTGAGAATGTTCTGTACTGGCCTTAACTCTGAGTTCCTGCTTAATTCAATTGGCCGTTTCAAATTACCTATTAAGAATGAGTTATGAAGCTTTTTTCTCCTTTGTCTTCAGCCATTGGTGTTTCTTCTAGAACTAACAGAAGGGGTTGTTTCCAGTATTGTATAGTAGTTTGTAGTTTTCATTTTTTAACTGCTGTATCCAATGGTACAATTATTTACAGTAAATCTTGGGTTTTGAAGAAAACTGGACAGGAAAGACCTTTGGAATGTAACAGGTTAAAATATAGTTTTGCTGTTAGCTGTGTTGCAACTTGCAGATTAGAGATCAAAAAAATACTGGAATAATTACTGCTGGTTTGGATGCCTTCACATGATGCTCTCCTTGTCAATATTACTGTGGTCACATTACACCATACTATTATGGTCATTTTTTGGTTTTTCCTTTCCCCTTAATTGAAAACACTATTCTATGCTAAATAGAAAGGACCTGAGCTCTGCTTATTGTGCACTGAGGTGTTGCCTAAATTATAGAGGAAACGCACTCTGTAGCAAGATCTGTTTTTCACTCTAAGAAAATATTCCCTGAGGACAAGGGGATACCCTGGGAGTGATGGGATTTGGGCTCTGGATATGCCTATCCCTAAAGCACCCTGGCTTGCACTGATTCTTGGTGGTATGAACTGGCCTCTCTTAGGACTAATGGCAGGCACCAGCAGAAGGATCAGCTTTGGAAGGGCACTTTGAGAGCATGTAGTTCCCTCCAGTCTTGAGGTGGGAGCAGATACTGTCACACTGTTTTGGATAGAAGTTCAGAAAGATAGAAATTCCATCCTATGCTTTTCCAGCATCGTAATATTCTTATTGTTTGTGAATTTTTCTCAGTGTGCAACCTGTCTGCAATTTAATTAGGCCCATTATTCCTTGTCCTAACCATTGTGGTCACAAAGTGCAGGCATGATCGTGTCTCACCACAGTTGTCCCTTCTCTGTACTAACCAGTACTTTCATTTTACCACAGATTATTTTCTAGCCACTGGATCTCTCCTTTGGATTCTCTCCAGTTAGCCCCTTATCTTTCCTGAAGTGTGTTGCCCCAAAACGAACAAGACTTCAGCAGAAGCTTCATCAGAGCCAACCAGAGGGAGAGGACTCCTCAACTGGTCTCAGTGGTGTCAGAAAGATGAATTTCCTCCTGAGCTTTTCTTCCCCACTCTGAGTTGTCTTGAGTACTTGTTCTCAACTCTGCTGCGGACGTCCATATGATTTGGTAACTAGTCATCTGTTCTCTGCCTCAACTTCCCTACAATTTGAAAAGAAAACCTTCCATATACATTTTACCTCCTATTTAGCTACTTGAAATTTTTGGATGAGAGGCACATAAAAAGTAAGTGGAAAATAATCAGTATGTTTGCAAGCCAATTTAGAGCTCAGCAGAAGCAAAGAAGGGGACAAGGTATTTTATAAAATCCTGGAAGGTATGGAGAAATGGAACTTTTCAGTATAAACTAGAACTTTATTTTGGAATTCCTTAAGGAGAGACTGGAAGTCTGCCACACTGTAATAGTCTTATATTGTAGGAAACCAAGAATGCCTCAGACTCTTCTTGACCTATATAGTTCACGGATACTAACTAGGTTGTGCAAGTCTGAGCTGTTAATTTTATAAAGTAAAAACAAGATGACAACTATACAGGCTGATTTCCTGTGCTCAGAAATAAACATGAGAACTGCATAGTGCAGATTCATGCTATCATTTAACCCCAACTTTCAACATTTGGTTTGAATAGTATCCACAAAACCCCCATGGCTGTGGAAATAGCACACATCTCATCAATTTTCTTGATGGCATGCAGTCAATCACGTTTAGAATGGAAGATTTGGGACAAAATTTTCTGTAGACTTGTGCAAAACTAAATTCATTTCACTTCAAGAGCTCCACTGGAAAAAATTGTGTTCTAAATAGCTTTTGTCATTGTGAGTTAGTGTGCCCAAAAGGACAGGGTAAATCCCGCTTTATTTCACTGCATATATTCTTGGCATTTGTATCATTTCAGGGAGTTAAGATGTAATTTAGTGAAGAAACTCAATAGGTTAGTTGCTCAAGGAGCCATAACTGATGGAAAAGAATTGAGTTGGATTTGATATCATAAGGTTTTGCTGTGTGATGTAGCTCTCTCTGTTTTGCAAGTGGAGCCTCCACTGATGGATTTTACGTCAGTACATACCGCAGAGACCTTTGCTGCGAAAGGGAATTCTGCTTTGGTATGTAAAAGAGATGAGGAATGTTATATTTCTGGTGGCATTATTCAAAAGCCAGGTCTTACTTTTATGAAACTGTAAACATTCATCCATTGCAGCGTCTTGTTGCAAGAGACTGCTGAGTTGCATGGACGTGGGTGGTTGTATGGAGCATGAGGGCTGGATTGGAGGTTCCCTAGATGTCCTGAGCCGTAGTGAGGCAAGCCCCTGGGTCTTGTAACGTGAGGTCTGAATGATGTTCTTTCTAGTACTGTAGGAACCCAGTGTTTGCCAACGTCTGAGAGGAAAGACAGGAATGACGTTTTGGAGCAATTGATTTTTTTTTTTTAAGGAGTAAACTAAATGTTTTGTTTCAACATCCTTTCTTATAGTCTTGGACACAAAAATGCATATTTAAAGGTGACTTTATTCTGCAAGTTTGGACTCATCCTCCTTTGGAATCTAGCCAAGAAAACGTTACCGAATTTCCAGCCCTAAATGTAATGCATGTTTGATTTCAGGTGTGGCTATCCTCATAAACTAAAAAATATGTCCATCCGAGGCCTGAAGAAGAAACAACCGAAGACTTTTAAAGTCAAAGTTATAACAGTGGATGCTGAAATGGAGTTCAGCTGTGAGGTAAGAGTCCTCAGCAGAATGCTAGAAAGATGGAGATGACCTTTTTATTAGCAAGACATAAATTTGAAAAGTTCAGATTATCAGTTCATGGATGGTCTTAAAACTGATATATTATTTTTATAAACATGGATTACTTAGGCTCAGTTGCATTCTTCTGGTAAAAAACTCTGACTTTCTTCATAAGCATTCCAGCACATGATGCAGGGCTTCTTTGTAAGGATACCTGCTTCTCCATGAAATTCTTGGGGTTTTTTGTAAGTGATATGTGTCTTTTAGACACTGCTGGCTTGGATAAAGAAGTCTGGTCAGAGCTATTCCTGAGATGTTGCTTATGAAATAATTTATAAAATGGTACTTTTGTGCTCAGTTGATCTGGGACATTCTTTTCAAATGTGGTTTGCCATTTGTAAACTCCAGTTTATTTCTTTAGCTATAATGTCTGGTTTACATCTCTGGGCAGAAGAGAAAAATGATCAAATGAAAAAGCTAGCTTTTCTTCTATGAGTTAGGGCTATCTGGTAAACTGGCTAGAGAAATCATGACTGTAGAAAAATATGGAAGAAAACAAATACAGCAAGTGATCAATTGCTAAATGAATTGGGTTGCACTGTTGAGGGGACAGAACTGTGCCTGGTTAATTCCTCACCATCCAGCAAAAGCAAAGAAAGACATAAGAGTTATTTTGAGAAGAGAAGTTAGAAAACTGAGGTCCAGTGCAATTGGCAATTCTAATGAGAGACTTGACTGTCTTGCGGGGTATTTAGTATTTCATTTACTAGGTCCCCTAGACACAGAATAGATTAGTCACAATGATACTTGCAGGCAGAGCTGTGGAAATAAAGGATTTGAAAATTTGATTCAGAGATCAGAGTCCTTGTTATCAAGTCCAGCTTGATGTATTCCTTTGCTATCTCTCCCTCCTTCCCAGATACTGCTCTTTTTCTGGGATGATTTCCTGCTTTCCATCTAAATGCTGCCTAAAACTTCTTTTGTTTGCCATTAAGTTTTTAGTGGCTGACCTGACCCATGCAATTAGACAAAATAATCTTTTTAACATGTAGCCAAATAGAAGAAACAGATGTGCTGCCTCTTCAGTGAAAAAAAAATGAGATGTCAAATAAGTGTGAATTTTGGGACCTTTAATCAAAGTTTCTGTTCTATATGGAGCCAGGCTAGTAAATTACTCTAGAAGACAGGCTCCTGTTTGTTTAAATCAGAGTAGCATAAAGGCTTAGCATGGTGCCACTGAAATAACTGAGGTTTATGGAAAATGGATTTGCTTTGATTGTTTGGCATTTCTGCACTGTGCCCTGACACTCTGATTTCCCCTGGCCTTCTCTGTTGCTCCAATTTGTATAAACTATTGAATAAGATTTTTACAAATACTAACAAAGCCTTGCCATGTCCTAGGAAATCAATAGCACAATCCTCATTGCCTGTGCTCGTAAAGTGCATGATGCTGTGGTTAAATGACTACAGCTGCTCTGTGAATGTTCCTCTGGAGGAGAGGAAGAGGAGGTAGAGCACTGTAACTATTGCACCTTTGCTGTAGGCAGCACTAGGCGTATTTCATTGGAAAGCTAAAGCTGAAATAAGAGTTCATAGGAGAAAGGCAAATGGTAGCCTGGTTTGCTTGACTAAAATGTAGCAAATTCATTCAAGACATACCTGTTTTTCTTAATTTTCTTTTTCTTTTAGATGAAGTGGAAGGGAAAGGACTTGTTTGATCTGGTGTGCCGAGCACTTGGTTTAAGGGAGACTTGGTTTTTTGGCTTGCAGTACACAATAAAAGGAATGTGCACCTGGTTAAAGATGGACAAAAAGGTATAGGAAACAAAATAACAGCATGGCAATTTTCTACGTATAAAAAGATATACTTTTTTAGCACAGGACCTAAAGGAATGTGTTAATGACAACTCATAATTTTAGATGGTATCATTTTTTTAAGACTAAAGGTCGTGTGTTACTTGGTCTGATTGTTTCTATCACATTTGGCCTGAAATATCACACACCAATCGCCACAATATGCACTGATTGCTATTAGATTAAAGCTTAGCATTGTGTGTCCTTCTAAAATCTGGAAAGGCTGCTTTAAATAGATTATCGGCTGCTTTTGGATTTTCCTCTGGAATACTGTTTGAGACACTTATGTACTATTTCTGCTGCTTTATCTTTAAACAGGTTTTAGATCAAGAAATCCCCAAAGAAGATCCAATTAGCTTTCATTTTTTGGCCAAGTTCTACCCAGAGAAGGTAGAAGAGGAACTATTGCAGGAAATTACCCAGCATTTATTCTTCCTTCAGGTCAGGAACAGTTTTTAACCATGAATTCCTTCTGTATTTATGCCAGTCCTTTTGCTTTGTCTTTGATCTTGTTGGCAGCTGTTAGTATCAGAATGATTCTGCTGGCTTCAGCTGTATCAGCGTCTCTGTAAAGATCTCATTTTTATGAAATACAAACATGTCTCCTGACTACTGTGGTTTTGTGTACTGGTAAGCTGAATGTTGTTTGCCTTCTGCAGGTTTTTCTTTTGATGGCTTCTCTTACTGTTTGTGCCTGGAATGGGAGTTAAATTGCTGAGACCTGTAATTTCATGTAAAATGACTTTTACACCTAACAGTTTGAGTGATAATTCCACATCTTGGTATTCCAGACTTGTTTTGCTCCTATAGTATGTCTAGGGAAAAAAAAAATCCATGGAAGGCTGGCACTGCTTGAAGAACTGTGAGGCTTTTGCCCTAACTGGTCAGTACTGAGAAGTATAAAGTGAAGCCATCATTTTTATCAGCTTCAGAAGTTATCTTGAGGACTGTGTCATCTGGTCTGCTCTGGCTGTAGTTAGGTTGGATGAAGAGAGTCTCAACAGTTCCTTGTCATCGTTGTCTTAGACCTGCTGGTATAAACTCTTGTGTAATCATTCTCTAACCTAGTTCTTTCAAAATGAGCAGAATTAGAAGAGACCTGTTATTAGATGTACACACTGTGTGGGGGAGTGACTACACAAGCAATTATGGTGGCAGTTGTGAAGGTGGAGAAGAGGGAAAGAATGGTGATAAGCAGTTGGGGACAATAAGCTTTTTCACCCATATCAGCTGAAGAGGGAACAAGACCTGTGACTACAGCCTATCCCTGAAACTAAAACTTGCCAGTTCCTAAAAATAGACCAGGTGGTTACTGGGAGATCTTGTTGTATATGACTGTAGAAGGCACAATCACTAGAAAACAAGAGCTCCCTAACCTGTCCTCCTTAAACGTTCATTTTGGATTGTAGGGGAAAAAAGATCAGAATTTGATAGCCATACTGAAATAAAGGTTTGTTCATTTAGCAAGTTTCAAAAGGAGCGGAGCAGCATACACACCTATGACTCAAACAGAAGATTCACCACAATGTGTGGTCTTTTTAAAGCCTAAGTCTGGAGGCATCATAGTATTGTCCGATAGCCTCTGGATGAGAAGTGCTGTTCCCTTGGTATGGTGGTGGTATTCTTCTGAAATGTCTAGACTTGCACACACTGTCTTCTGCCAGTCAAATTAGCCAGTTTGAGTTGTCTTCCCTGCCCCATTGAACTGGGTGCCTGCTACTCATGCTGGCAGAATAAATCCCCAGCCCTGACAAATCTTCATTACAGATGACAGAACCCATTTCAGCTCTGCCATAGGGGCAGCTACCGAGGAGCTGCAGGACAGCAGTACTGTGCTCAAGAGCAGAGTTGTTAGCTGTGTGAACATAGCTTGGTCTGTACACCATGGTGGCTCTTACAAATTTCCATGAGATGGAAGCCAGTAAAAGTAATAAAGCTAACTCCACATGTGCATTAATGATGATAGCTTTGCAGAGGCAGCTTTCTTATTTGCCGCTTAGTTTTCTTTTGTCCCAGAAATTGTTAGGGTTCTCTTAGCTCCATTAAAAATTAGATGAAGGAGCAAATTCTTGGAGTACAATGCTTCATTATCAAAATAAAGATGCATCGACCAGGAAAAGCCACGCTGTGGCTCCATAGCTGCAGCAACAGGCTGTAGCTGTAGCAATAGGTATACAAGCGTTGCGTTTTGGATAGTCACTTGTTGGTCACCTGTTTGTTCCAATGTCTGTGACATCCAGCTTCTCTGCTGAGTTGCTGTGGAGTCCTCTGCAAATCACAGCCTTCTGGTGGGTTGCTTTCTTCTGATAGCTTTCAGCAGTATGTGTCTGTGCAAGCAGATTGGGTGTATGGAACACATTCAGTCTGCATCTGTAAATAAACACAGTAAATACACTTGTTCCCTGAGGAGGATGTGTTAATGAAGTAATGAGAAAATGCTGTTGTTCCAAGGGTTAATATACTAACTAGAACTTCATCCAGAACCCTTAACCACTTGGCAATTTGTTTCTTAAGCTAATTTTGGAAAGGAATGAGAGGGGAGAACTCTTTTCCTAGTCTTTTAATCCTGATTTTTTCACTTTTTTCTTTTCTCCTTGAGCCTGCCTTGACTAGCAGATATGCAATTAGCAAATTCTTCTCATTCCGAAGTAGAAAAACAAGACTGAAACAAATTTGAACTTGCAAAGTTTCCTGACTATAAGAACTTAAGATCACACCTGGATGCTAATAGGAAAAACATGTACAGACATCTGGATGCCTACAGATTTCAGCTCTACTGACTTATTCAGACCTTTACAAATTAATGTGACATAGCAGCTTTTTGCAAAATGTGTGAATAAATGTAAATGACTAAAGCTAAATGTTTTCTGTTTAAAGATTAGGTAATTTGGTCCTTCATAAAGAAGTATAACAAAATGTTCTTGTAAGAACTGATCAGAAAAAACAGACACTTAGGGGGGATTTATCTTAAGTTGTTCTAAATTCTGAAACGTATGATTTGCACCATGGAATATGAAAGCTGGAGCTTTCCAATTTGGAAGAAAAGTCTTTTCAGTCTTTTCATTCTTTCCATTTTAACAGCTTAGAAAGAATTTTCCCTGTACTATAACTCAGGTTCATATATTTTGCTCACCAGAGACTAAATTTAAAAGAAAAACTTTCTTTATGGTTCATTTCAGTTCACAGTACCTACGGTGCCAAAGTGTATTTGTAAAGATAGCTCAGTGCTATCTCAAGTAATTTATCATTTTGGAAATGTTTAAGACTGCATTATGCAAAATTTTCTTGTCTTGTGCTTGTTAGTAGGCTAAATACATTACACCTGAGAGGAGGATTTGTGAAGAATAATTTTCCCCTTCCCTCTTTAGGTTTTCAAGTAAAAATTACCCAACTGATTTAAAATCAAGCAACATCTTACAAGCTATTACACCTCTGATCTTGGTAGCACCATAGATTATTAAAAAGAAAATAATGTTAAAAGACTCTTTATCATTTATACTAGGCTTTTATTTTTAAGCCCCTATGTTTTTGTTGTGCATAGACCACTATAATTGAATAAATTAAGTGCTCTAATAGTCAGCTTCCCTTTGTGGGGTCTCCTTTATTCTCTTATTCTGGAAAGCTTGAGAACATACTATTATGGTTTTCAGTATGTCTCTGTCCTTGGCAGTATTAGCCATCTGGACAGCCCTGAGCAATCTGGTCTAGCTGGACCTGCTTTGACTAGATGACCTCCAGAGGTCCCTTCCAACCTAAAGTTTGATGTTTTACATGTTGTAAAGCTAACTCTTCTGAAGCAGGAAGCAAAGGAAGAGTTGCTAAAAGGAATGAAGTGCAGACAATAAAATTCATGTTTTATAACACATTCTTTTTCAGGACTTTATATAAATGTGTAGAGATAGCCAACTGGCAATTCTATGAACTTAGAATTAAGACACTTTAACTTTTAAAAGTTGGGGTTTTTTTTCGTTAAATGTAATGCAAAGTAAAGGCTTCCTGTGTTTCTGAATGCCTTTTTATTGTTGCTGTTATTAACTCATAATGGTAATGTTTGGTGCCAAGTTATAGTCCGGGCATGTCTAGTTTCATTTCAAGCCTGACATAAGTCTTGACTTTGAGCTTCTTTCACTTGCCCCTTTTTTCTCTTGATTTAGGTTAAGAAACAAATACTGGATGAGGAAATCTATTGTTCTCCAGAAGCAACAGTTTTACTGGCTTCTTATGCCGTTCAGGCCAAGGTTTGTGCATAGAAGTGCACTTTTTTAATTCTTCTTCTTTTATTAACCAATACACACACATGGTGTTATGTAGAACATAGCAGTGTTAAAATCTGCTATTAAAGTAATAGGTCATCCTGGGAGGTACAGACACAGCTAGAAAAATAAGCATGAGGTGCCACTACAAGGATTTTGGTATTATATGCTATGCTTTCACAACTTAAGGGATTTCTTTGGACCTAACATTTTAATGTAATCTTTCTCCCAGCTAGAATTATTTCCTGTTGTTTTAAAAAAATGCCCATGGATACAGCAGGTGCTGATACCAGAGCTCATAATGGAAGGACACAATGTTTTTTAGTATCTCTCAGAACACAGTTCACTTGGTGCTACCAAGAGCCGCGCATACAATAGCAGTGGGCAAACACAGATTTTTAGCAGGGCTGGCCCTTGGCAGCAGCCCAGCCTGTACGCAGCGGGCTATAGGAGTAGGGGAGCTTACACTCCTGAATGTAGCCTGCAGTTCAGAGACGGGCATGAAGTCATGGGAGATTCTTTCATATCTGCAGTTACTGAGAGCTGCAGTCTAGGGCTGAAGTCTAGGCTTATAGGCCACCTTTGTGGCTGTATTGGAGCTGCGTGCATAGCACAACGGCTGGAAGTAACTTCCACGGACAACAGATGAGGGGAGCACGTTTATTATGTGTTACCCTGTATACAGGAGAACTAAGACAAAATCTGCCTCAAGTGATTGCATTAGACTCAAATATCTTTTCTTTTCTTGGGACAGTATGGTGACTACGACCCAAATTTTCACGAGCCAGGCTTTCTAGCCCATGATGAACTTTTACCCAAAAGGGTAAGTCTTTATTCTGTACAAAACCAAATCTTTGAATCTACTCTTTGCAGCACAGATATTGCTGTGGGATTAACCAGAGAATTAGAAACTATTTGCGTTTGCCCTGAACTTGGCAAAATGACCGAGCTGTGAACTGCATTGCTGCATTCACGTTGCTTGGGAGAGGCAGTACATGTATTTGTGTCTTCAAAGGAAACCAAACTCCTCCTTTTGTCTGTAGGTCCTCAGGCAGTATCAGCTGACAGCAGAGATGTGGGAAGAAAAGATTACTGCTTGGTATGCTGAGCACAGGGGTATCGCCAGGTATGGAAATCATTTCATTCTTTGGAAATCCCGTACATCTCAGTAACTGGTTATTTGCTGTTTTCAGTGAAATTTGGCTTTTGTAGAATGAGCAAAGAAATACTGGTTTCCAAGCTGTGGTGTTAATAGGTTAATTTATAACTAAGGCTAAAAAGGCCCACTCATCTAGGGTGAGAGTCTTGTGTAGAGTTCCAAGTGCTTGTAAACTGGACTTGCTTTGAAGTGAACGGAGAAGCCATGGACTCTTGCAGCGTTTCATGACCTAACATATCAAAAATGAGTCCTGTCTCATCAGAGTCCATGTATGCCAGCAGAGAGGAGATCCTGCAGAAAGTTTGAGCTGTGTGGATTTGCGGTTTGCCCTGAGAGATTAGTCTTTTCGTTTAAGGTTGTTAGCTACCTGGAGTTCCTGCTGTGTCCGCCCTTTCTGGAGCCATATCACATCACTCTCCTTGTGAAAATCATGGCTCAAAAGGGTGTCACCATACTTAGCAAGGAACCAAAACAGTGAAGACATGGCATCGTAGTTCCAGGACTGAGTTTTGATGCTTGTCCATGTGGACTTCCAGCTACTTCTAACACATTCCATGTGTCTGGAAATTCAATTAAACAGGAAGTGGGAGCTGTTGGCACCTAGAGGCAGCCTTTCCTAATATTTCAGTTCAATTTCTCTTTGGTTGTTCTAGATGCTTCTTAGCACTATTTTTACTGCATATTTTCCTCAAGATTTGTCGATGCCTCACCTTGAAGGGAGAAGAACGGTGGGTGGAGAGATTCTCCCCCTTCTTTGGCCTCTGCCTGAAGCTCTGTTTAGAACTTGTTCAGGACTCCTTTCTCCATGAACTCTTTCCTGAAGGAAATCTTTGTCATGGAAAACAATGGTAGGGTAGGTCTTAAAGACGTAATAATGATGGCGTGGCAAAACTAACACGAGAATAAGACTGGACTTGAATTTTAATAAAGATTGCACTATACATGATTCAAAAGAGGTACAGCTTTACTGTCTTTATTCTGTAGAGATGCTGTTTTTATTATCCTTTTTCTATTGTTAAGAGTAAAATGGCAAAATTAAAGAAAGTACAAAGAACCTGTTCTTTTCTAAGTGGGAAGTGTAGAGTCAGCTAGGACAGAAGGGTTGGAAAGGAATCTCTGAGTATAATCATGGCCTTATTCTCTAGGGATGAAGCTGAGATGAACTACCTGAAAATTGCCCAAGACTTGGAAATGTATGGTGTCAATTATTTTCCAATTGCTGTAAGTGCTTTATTTTAGCAATTTTCAATTGCTGTAGGTGATGGTACTGTCCTTTTTTAAAATCCTTCAGGGAGTCTGGAACTAGGACTCCTGACTTCTGCTTTTCTCTGCTGATGATGGGATGTGTACGGATTGTCCTGACTTGGTTGACTTGCCTGCTAAATGAGTAGGTGAATAAAACAGTTAAGATTAATGTTTTACAATCTGACAAAGGTCTTGAGTAGCTCTGGATATGTAGTAGGAAGGAGGAGAGAAAATCTAAAAGTTTGAGCTGCTACAGTCAGAGTAGAGGACTGGGTTTATTAGCTGGCAGTGACAACATTCATAATATTTTGTGGAAATACCAATTTCTAAAAAATACAGATAAATATCAATGTATTGGAATAAGTGCATTTCTTGTCTGTGTTTTTTTTTTTAATATCGCCATAAATGGCTTTTACTGCTATCTATTGTTTTTTAGCAAAATAAAAACCATACTGATCTCCTACTTGGAGTTGATGCCAAGGGTATTCACATCTACAGCATTAACAACAGGTTCTCTCCAAATAAGTCGTTTGAGTGGAGTGCTATCAGAAACATTTCCTATAGTGAGAAAGAGGTATGATGGCTTTGATATATTATTCTTTTTATATGGGCATGGGTGTGGACTGGGATTCTTGGAACAGGCTGAAAGCTATCTCTGTTTAAATAATTTGGGGGAGAAGGGGAAAATCCTAGGGAGCTTTGTTACAAAACTAAAAATAACAGACCTGCCTTTCAGATGTGCTGCATAACCTCGGTTCCCCTAGGAGCCAGAGGCGGCTCTGAGCTCTCCAGACTTGTGGAGCCCACTGTTCTGGTTCCTTCCCTGCTGCTTGTCCTTTGCAAAACAAGTGTGTTGATCTCTGAAAAAGATATTATGAATGCCACGGTGACTAGCTGCTTCAGTTATCTTAGCAGGAATTAGATGATTGGTAAAGACTTAACACCATTTTTATATGCAGAAGCTGTCCTTGTAGATGAGGTTTGAAGCACGCTGGCAAGAGGAGACATGCAGGGAGATGTACATGTTTTTCTGCCCGAATTCTGCGAATTCGTCAGTGCATGATTTCAGTCTTCAGCACAACACTACCATTGCAATTTCACTGGGATTTCAGAGGCCATCTTTTACTTGTAGAAAGTACAGTGGGGAGTGGGTAAAATTTAGTCTCATCACAAATCATGTGGCTACATGGAAGGCTATAATCAGAAAAACAAAACCAGAAAAACTGCATTGGTACTGGAATACCTGGAATTTGTCAGCCAAAGGACAGCACAGCCTGTTCCATTTTCTGTGGGCCTTCTGAAAAACATTGAGGCTGAGATTTGCTGTCCAGACACTAGATCAGGCAGGGCAGTCTACACTTCTGCCTCCAAAAAGTTTTTGGTCCTTGCATGCCATTAAACTTCTCCTCTGGTCTGTGAATAAACTGCTTTAACTCCCTGTTGTTGGCAAATCGAGCAGCCCTATATTAAAGCTCCACTATATTCAGTGACACATTCACAGCCCTGCTTCTCACGAGGCAACGTATTCAACAAGTTGTTACCTACAAGGTGAAACAAGCTGTAGGACATTATGATCTTGGTGACTCAGATGGCCTCAAATTATACATTGCATTGCAAATGAATTATAGGAATAGAGTGCTAGCTAACCCATGAGTCACAGAAAACAGGATCTTAAAGAATGGAGCCATATTTTGTTACGCAGCCAAACCGAGCACAACATGTGAAGTGAAACGGTGTGTACTGACCTGGCAGCGTGAAAGCCCTTCATGTCCCCTGGAAACAGCTTGGGAGATAGGATTGAAAATGTGAGAAAGCCAGAGCTCCAGGACTTATATCTGATGGTCAGAAGAACAAGTCCTTCAGGCCCTTGATACATTTTGTTTACACCTGCGATGATTGGTATTTAGAGGGCTGTTTGACATCTCCCTGACTTTAAGAATATGACTACTTCTGGGGATTAGTAATGTATTCTGTTTTCCTGATAACCAGTGCTTGTTCCAGTGCTCTTAGTATAGTTTGCAATGTGCAGGTGGTATTATTATGAAAACCACCATCCAAACTGGCACTGCAGTGGGTCTGTGGAAGCCTTTATCTTCTAACAGCCTGCTATGGGAGCAGATGAGGAACCTGTGTAACAGCAGCCCTGGTTCTGATTCTTCTGAGCAAAACATTTTTGCATCACTCCCCACATTTGTGGCATAAATCACTGCTTCCCTGGAGAGAAGTGGAGATGGGCTAAAGTTTGCATTAGTGTTAATAGTTTCAGCTTTGTTTTTCTTCCTTCTCACTGTGTTTCCTTTCTTTTTTTTCTTTTGCCTGCATAGTTAACTATTAAACCTCTTGACAAAAAGGCAGAAGTCTTCAAGTTCTTTTCCTCTCAGCTCAAAGTGAACAAATTGGTGAGTGTCCAGCTTTCCTCCTTTAAAACTGAGCCTGATAATACTGACTGATATCTGAGTGAGAAATATTGTTTGTAAAACCTGTGGAGAGGCCAGGGAGCGTTGAGTGTTAGTGTGTGTTTTCCTGGGGATTGTTCTGTCTGGGAAGTCAGGGTGCATATGTTTGTCCTCTCTGGGATGGGGAGGCAGTGGGTGGAAAGATGTGAAAGAAGGCTCAAATCACAAAGAGAAATCCAGATGCTTGAAGGAAAGGATGTAGCGTATTGAAAGGTGCAAAGCCACTGCAGCATCTGCCTGTCTGGCTGCTGTGGGTTCTTAATCAGCTACTGCCTCTCCTTTTCTGGGAGAAGCAACAAGGAAGGGACCTAATCAACTGGCTAATTGTATCATTACTGATTGCTTCCTAATGCACAACCATAGGGGCTGGGTCACTTCTCAATGAGCTTGTGGAGGGGCCGTCACAGGTGGCCATTCCCACAGCTACATCTTGTGTACTCTTGACCTAGATCTATCGCCTGGTCTTATTCAGGAAAATGGAACCAGAGTGGGATGAAGGACAGAAGGAACGCCTCATCCTGTTATGAACTTTTTTAAACTATTATGTACCTGGGTATGAGCCTGCCCTGGGTGCTGATTTTCTTGGAAGGGAAGCAACTGCCAGCGCTTGTGCTGGAGTCAGAATTGTCAGCTTCTGCCCTGTGAGGTCAATGGAGGGCTGTTGTCCTTCTGGCTGGGGCACAAGTACATCAAAAACGCATTTCCTTTGCTTTTCCTATGCAGATTTTGCAGTTGTGCATTGGAAACCACGACCTATTTATGAGGAGAAGAAAAGTGGACTCAATAGAGATCCAGCAAATGAAAGCACAAGCCAGGGAAGAAAAAGCTAGAAAAAAGGTAGATTCTTCCTTCTCTGTTGTTGAAAACAGTGATTATTATTCCAGCTGGTGCCCTTGCTGTCCATGCATTGCATCGATATGTGTGTGGGAGGTGAGAAAGTGCAGGAGGATTGAATGTGGGAACAGCTCTAGTGTGTATGCAGCATCTGAGGATGTAAGTGATGTTTGTGATACTGAACAGGTGATCACAAAGATTTGGGGTACATAACAGACCAATTCAAGTGCGCTTCCAGCAGTCTGAAATAAGCAGTATTACCTGCTACAGGAGCGCAGTGCTGCGAAGTGCAAGCAGCTTCAGCGTTGCATCTCTGGTGAATATCAGTCCACCAGCTAGAGAGCAGTCCGTTCTTCAGTGGATTCATTTGCTGTGCTGCCTCAGGCCAAGATGAGATTCTGCTGCAAACCCACAAATGTGGTATTGCTCATTCTGTTTCCAGATGGAGAATCAAAGGCTGGCCAGGGAGAAGCAGCTCCGAGAAGAAGCTGAGCGAGCCAAAGAAGAGCTGGAAAGGCGTCTCTTCCAGCTGGAAGATGAAGCCAGGCAGGCCAATGAGGCCCTGGTGAGTAGCACATTAGTCTGAATATTCTTGTGCTTGATGGGCTTTCTTGGTTTGGAAGCTTTTTTTTTTTCCTTATGACTCCTGTGAGACACCAGGAATTATGTCACAGACAGGGCTGGAGAGGGCATGCTGGAATACCTGGGAAAACTCCGATCTGCCATAATCTCCATTTGCTGTGAGCCATTGGCTCCCTGTATTTGGTTCACAGTGCTTTCTTCAGGCAAAGAGGGAAGAAAGGAAGCAACCTTAGAGTTGAAATTGGGAGAAAGGGACATGGTACACTGGCAACTGAAGGGGCCAACGTCAATTTCTGGTTGATGTCTTTGTCCAACTCTAAGCAAATGTGTCTCCTTGCTTTGTGGAAGTGAGAGGCAGGAGGAAGTTAGGCAGTTCTGGAGCAGAGGAGGAACACCAGATGCTACAAGTATGTTTACTATACTTTTTATTTTAAGGAATAATATTTTTATCACTTGATCATCTGGGAAAAGATGTCGTTTTCCTGTCTGCAGGGGTGGTTTTGTAGATGCTAGACGGGGTAACTAAGAGAAATTGTTTCTTCTTAGCTCCGATCCCAGGAAGCAGCAGAACTGCTGGCTGAGAAAGCTCAGATTGCAGAAGAAGAGGCAAAATTGCTGGCCCAGAATGCTGCAGAAGCTGAGCAAGAGCGACAGAGGCTGGAGATCACAGCTCTGAAAACCAAGGAGGAGAAACGCCTGATGGAGCAGAAGATGCGGGAGGCAGAGCTGATAGCAGTGAAGCTGGTGAAGGAGTCTGACCGGAGGTTAGTTACGTGGAGTTGTGTGGTCTCTAGTGGGATGCCTGGGTGGAGAGAGGGCTGCTTTTCTCAGAGCTAAGCCCAGGAAGGAGAGATTGTTCCTGAAGCAACACTTCAGAGTGACTAAGCTTTCTTGCATCTTGTTTGTTCCACCTGGTACCAGTGGTTGTGTTGCAGGTCAAGAAGTTTACAGAGGATCAGATGAAGGGCTTTAGAGTTGTTTAGTATTAAAGATCCAGAATGCAGAAGCATTTTCTGTTTGGCGTTATCAAAAGAACACTGGCTACCTAGCTATCTAAATTTACCAATCTGTGTACTCTGTGAGTTATGAGACTGTTTTCATTCATTAGTACCAAGTGATGGTCTCTTGTATCCTTTCAGATCTTTGAGAAGTGTAAACCAGGTAAACTCGTGTGGAATATAAACCACTCTATAAGAGTTTGCATGTTCCGTGACACTGTGCTGCCTGAAGATGCAGAGCAGACCAGTGTTGACAGAGGATGTTTAACCTTGCTATTAAGGGCCTTCTGCTTGTTTTAGGATACTGCCAAAAAGCTTGCCAAAATAAAGAGCAGATATGTTGCACCTCTCCCCACCTCAGGGAGGATCTCTGACAGCCTGGAGAATCTGTATCAGCAGGTCATTACTGAGTCCATTGAAATTAGGAGTAGGAAAAACATTAATTCAGCCAGTCTGTGCAGGTTTGTCTTTGAAAGCATGTGTCCTGCTGTGACCAGTTGGTTCTCCATGTGACCATCCTACCACAAGTGTCTTTGGGTAAAGGAATCACTCACAGTAGTGGATGTTGTTCCCTGGAAGCTAGGGAGGTGCATACTCTGAAATCCATGTGTTGCTCTGTTCTGGAAATCATCAGCCATTCATGTGAGGATATTTGTCTTACAGAGCCAAGGAAGCAGAGCATCTGAAACAAGATCTGCATGAAGCCAGAGAGGCTGAACGAAAAGCAAAGCAGAAACTCTTAGGCATAACCAGGCTTAATTATCCTGTAAGTTTCTGCTTTACTGGGCACCGCTTCATCTTCAGAGACATTCAGATGTTGATTGCATTTTTATAGCCCGCATCAAACTGAGCAGTGGCATGTCTGCATCCAGCTGGGGAACTAACACCTGTAGCACCAACTGGTGCTTAAACACAGTGCACCTAGGATGGAAGTTGTATTTGTTCAGGGCAGTGAGTCAGGATAAGAAAGGCGAGACAAAAGTAAAAAACAGGACTGGTGTTGGGACTTAGGGAGCAGAGATTGTCTTGCCTGCATTCATGCCCAATACTGACTCTGTGCTATCTCAGTCGGACAATGCTTTGCTGAGGTGGTTGTACTGAGCCAGCTGTGTTGTCCTGGCATGTGAATTGCCCGTGAGTGTCTTTAGGCAAAGCAGATGAAGCTCTCTCTGGCAAGAAGGCAGTGCCTTAGCGCTGCGTGCACCGACTCCCTCTTCTGCTCCAGTCTTGCTGAGAATGGATTTCCATTCTCTGCTGAAATAGACAGGAACATTGCAGCCAGGATACTTCTTTGCCCTTGGATCTCTGGGTTGTGGACTTCAGAAGTTCATCTGGCGCCACTCAGGTAGAGGGGAAGGGCTGCAGGAGTATCTGTGTGTCTCAGAATCCACAGGTAGCTTATGGAATGGCTCAGCATGGCATTCTTGCAGAAGCTGGGGAGATAAACCCAAAATCAAACAATCAGATCTTACTGACGGTGCTTGTGTTGTCTCTTTCAGCACATGATCAAGTACCCACAATACTCACCAACTGACACCAGAGATGCCAACTTTGACAAAGGATCCATAAAGCTGGATTTGAAGGACATTGACCTCAAGAGACTATCTTTTGAGATAGAGAGAGAGAGGTATCAGTATGCTTATGGTGTAAATAAATGAGAATGTTAATCATGGAAAGTACAGAAAGGAAAAAAATAATCTCTGGGAATCACAGTTCCTTTTAACAACTCAGGATGGCCTCCTACTTGTACATATGGCTGGAGGCCTTTTACTGAGTTGGTGTGGATTATGTCTGTGTAAGACTAGTTATTTACACAGAGGAAGAGTGTTCTGGTGATATCAAGCCACGACAAGTCCAGAACCCTTCTGTCTTGGAGAGCATTTTGTCAGGTGCAAAGTACTTTGCTGGAGTAACAGCATGGTAGAGGGCAGAAGTTTCCCTCTAGTGTTGAAGTGTGGTATTGCTTTGGTATCGAGAGGCTTTTTCTCTCTTACTCTGGAACGAAATGCTTGGTAGAAAGTTGTAAGTGTGTGAATGGTGAAGGGTGGAAGTGAACCCCCTTCTCACTGGGTCACGGGAGTAAGGCTGACATGTGCCAGGCTTTATCAAAAAACCAAAATGAAACACAGATCTTCCTCTCTCCTCCTTCCACACATGCCTGTTCTTGAGCTATGTCATTCCAATAAGCTTTTTGTCTCCAATGTGTGGACTACAGGCTAGACTACTTAGAAAAGAGCAGAAAATTCGAAGATCGACTGAAAGAACTGAAGTCTGAAATTCATGCTTTGAAACTAGAAGAAAAGCAGTCTGGGCTTTACTCTCATTGGAATGAAGTACTGGGATCCTTGGATCGCTCCTTAGGCAATGTATGTACTCTAAACACCTGCCACTTTTTTCAGCATAAGCCATAAAAGAGAATAGTGTGGGTGTGCCAAAGGTGGTTGCTGTATTTCAGTTCAAGGCATGTGGTTTAGTACCATTGATAGTAAAATATTAAAAGCGAGAACATAGGCAAGGAAAATTCACATTAAAACAAAATCTTAAGAAGTTCTTCCTCAGCATTTGCATCACATTCTCATTCACATACTTTGTGGTTGCTAAAAGTCATAAAAGTCTTGGTTGTTTTTTTTTTTTAAGGCAGTGAAGAACTAAACCCACATTTTTGTCATAAATTTCTTGTTATCTATATAAACACTCCAGACTCTTCCTGAACCACTGCAAGAATAGGGCTGGCTTTGTCTTTCCAGGTTGTTCCATGTGTAGCAAAAATGGCTACAAGTCAACTGTTTTAGGGAGAGAAGGGAGGCTTGGAAAAATCATGAGGGAAGATGGCCTTTATTTTCTGGCTATGCATCTGATGTTCTTTTTGGCTTAACGAGTGTTGATATAGAGAGGGCATTAAATTTCCATGTGTTCTTTTCTTTTAAAGACCCCATCATGGATGAAAACCTTCGAAACTGGAGATTCATTAGATATAAATCTTCAAAGACCCATCCCTGCTTACTCGTTAAATACTACAGGCAGCTGGCCTTGTACCAACAAAATTCAACACACAGTGCCAGTGGAAAAGTCATCTTTTCAAGCAAATTCCTTGGTTGCCAACAGTGTGGGCACAGGAACCAGAAAACAGATTATAAAGGTAATCAGATTTGTAAGTAAATTCCCAAATGTTGACTAAAAGCTTAGAGTTCACAGAGGTAAAGAATGTCTTTAGGGACCTGTTTTGTCCAACTCTGTCATGGCCTCTGAAACGAGGAGTCAATGCCTGGCTGGTGCATGAGTTTGGAGACCCTGCGCTGGCGCGCTGTTCCGGACTGTTTATAACTCAAGGCCACTTGGTTTTTCTGACTTGCAGTCTAAGCTGGAATGCAAAGCTGTAAGCCTTAGTAAATGAAACAAGAGAGGCCCGTATGCAGTAGGGAGGATCTGTCTTAAATTTTATTTGTATTAACCAGGTTTGGAAATAACAATGTGCTCCCAGGTATAGAAAGCTTAAAACATACTGTGCCTGTTCTCTGGTTTGAAGGGGCAGAGAGTAATATACCAATAAATGCCTGGACTTCCAACACTTCAGATCTCTTTCAACGTGTTCCCTGTCAAAGAGTCCTGAAGAGCTAATGAGCTGGGTTTTATGAAAAAACAACCTGCTTTTAAATTTCACTAGAATGGAGAATCTAGTATGCATTCAAGAAGAACCGTAAGGGTGTGTGGTCTTGAACAGTGGGGAGGAAATCGGCTTTCTCTAGGCAGTGCTAATTGTGCAAGGTATTAGGAATAAAGAAATCTTGATGTATTTCCTGCTGTTTTGTATGAACACAGCTGAGAGTTTTCAGGATCAGTTAGAGGCTCTAGTATGTAACATTCAAGACCTGAATCTTCAGGGTTGTATGCTTAGAACTAGAAAGAACACAACTGAGTGTAGCAGCAGATGAGGAAGCGGCTCTTTCTAATGCAGGTAACAGAAGCAACTTTTAAGATTAACCTAATCCAAGTAGCAAGTGTGAGGCAAATATGCTCTAATTTTTCCTATTTGATTTGCCTGTAGGTTCAGCAGCATGACTCGGATGTGATCTACATTTGAAGCCTCTCGTTTCCTTAACACTGGTAGAACCTGGTGGCCATCTCTTTGGCTGCTGCAAAATGCACCTGCACGAGGACGCTTGCGCAGTTCTGTCTGCTGACAGGCATCGGCATGAGAGACATGGTACTATAGTTAGAGTGGTGCCGTTCGGCTTCCAAGCAGATAACATAAACTGGGAGCACTAAAACTGCCAGTGTAAAATGGCAAGTGCCTTTGGGTACAATGGTAAACATACAAACCCAGAGGAATGTTGTTTACTACTTATGCACTTTTGAAGAAACACTTTATACTTTGCTAAACCTCCTCCCCCAGGTGTGTTTTTACACACTGACTTATCAGTATGGTACTCTACTTTTGTACAAAGGATGCTCGGCAGCAAGTGTCCAGGAGATGTTTGGGATGAGAAAAAAAAATTATACATGAGCTTGGTGTTTATCTACACAATAGACCAATTATGGTTTTGGTTCGGTCCATGGGACATGACTCCCACAGAGCTGCTCAACATTTTAGTGTTTGCCTGCCAAATATTTTCCTTTTTCTCCCCAAACATTTCTTGGTTCGCTTAATTAATTTGCATTTCTCTGTGAGAAATCTCAGCTTTTAATTCCAGATGTAGAAGCGGACATCTTCAAATACCTCTCATTCCTGGGGGAATCCTTTGTTTGGAATGCAAAGCTTCTGTTCTCTTTATAGTTTCTCACTAGATCAAACACTTTCTGTTGCTTTTGCCGCTCCAGCAAACTTTGCATACATTAACTTGTTTCCCAGTTCTGTGTAACACAGCTTCCAAATTAGACAAAGACAAAAGATGCTATTGGTGTCTGCTAAAGTTGGACTTGTTTCTGATGGAGAGGTGCATGCAGCGAAATGACTGCCTCATTAGTAAAACCTACTTGCATTTTCTGGTTTGGTGTGTGTTTAAGTGTCTGTTTCACCATAAATCTTCAGTCTGAGGACTTCTGGGGAAGCAGACAATATGCAGCTGTAGCTAAAGTAGTAGCACAGTTGAGCATGTCATGTGTGATGTAAAAATGAATGTTAATGTTGTTAAATATCTTGTTCTAAAAGCTAAGATAAAAAAATACATTCAATAAAAAGCTTCAATTTCCACTTGCTAGTAACAGCTGTGAACTGAATGTTTTGTCAATATTACAACAACATGAACAAGGCAAGTTCTAAGAACAAACACACAAATCTCCTCTGTACACATCTGCAACAGGCTGAGAGCGCAGTGGGGGACAGCGACTGTAGCCAGCTCTGTTCTCAGGCTTTTACCAGTCATGACAGTTACATGGCAGGACGCACGTAACAGCCATCTGCGGCGGTGTCCTGGTGTCGTTGTGTTCCCAGCCTTGAGAGTAGTTGCTGCCTCTGGTGTGTGGTGGGAGGGGAGGGTGTTAATTCTCTTTGCAGCTCTGTCTGATATGAGATGTTTGCAAACTTTTGGCTATTACATGCATAGTTTCTGATTTGTCTGGGAAAAGCCTTGTGTGTGAGAGGGAGGAGCTGTCAGAGGTGTCAGACTGAAGAGGCAGATGCTGTCGAGGTCCCAAGGTTGGGTAGGTGGCACTGGCCAGAACTTGGACAACAGTGAGATAGGAAGTGGTCCTAGAGGAAAACACTACAAAACAACTCTGGACATGGCATTCTTGGATTTGGGGGTGGGGAGGAATGCTGGGATTTCCCTGGTTGTTCCTTTCCTGTTTCCTGGTGGTTGTTTTTGTGTTTTTGGTGTTTCGGGTATATTTTTGTCTTGCCACAGATAACCAAGCTTGTACCATCATTCCACCACATGTACTGGGGCTCTGACTTGCTGTCATATCTGAGCTGCATCATGGTATAGGGCATAGAGGAAGAGAACTGTTCCACACGCATGATTGATTTATTTCTTTGGACTATTCCTGTGTATCACAATGAAGAAAAGGACAGGGTCACACTGCTGCCAGCTTAAAAATGAAGCCTATCTGCACAAGCTGTTCTCAGTCTGTGGGCTTGCAGGTATTCTTGCTGTGCATTGCTCATGTGCAGCACCATATTCCTGCATACTTGTATGGGTGTTTGAAAGATTTGATAGGATGAGGGGGAATGACTTCAAACTGGAAGAGGGTGGATTTAGATTGGATGTTAGGGAAGAATTTTTTCACTCTGAGGCTGGTGAGGCACTGGGACAGGTTGCCCAGAGAAGCTGTGAAAGCTCCGTCCCTGGAGGTGTTCAAGGCCAGGTTGGATGGGGCTTTGAGCAACCTGGGCTGGTGGGAGGTGTCCCTGCCTGTGGCAGGGGGATTGGAACTAGATGATCTTCAAGGTCTATTCTGACCTAAACCATTCTATGATTAGATGGGGCAGGAGGAGCTGGGATCTACTGGAGAAATGCTTGCACAACCACAGATGAAGTCGGATGTACTGGGCTGTTGCTGGGAGGGCAGTGCAAAGAGAAGTGCTGCCAGGGCATTAATTTGCTTAAAACTTAAATATTTTGCAGCAATTAAACTTTGTATGTTGGTGCTGCTGAGGATCATACTGACTTGCAGTATTGACCACTTCTTAAAACAGGCAGCTACAGCTGTGTTGACGTGAGCTCTGGTTTTCCCCAAAGCAGGGAAGGAAACACAGATGTCTTATTCTAATCAGTAATTACAAGCTTCGTCACCGTAAAGAGTGAGGTATTTGTCTGACGATGTTTTCAGCATCTTTGAACGTTTGAGACCCAACGTACAGCTTATTGGGGTGACCTGTGGACCTGCAGGCAGCAGTCAGCAGATGGTGCTGCAATGCCGCTCTGCCGCACAGCTTGGCCGTGCTCTCCAACAGCTCCGAAAGACCTCGCTCCGAAACCCTGCCTCGCTCCCTGGGAATCGCTGCCAGTTTGTATGTTCCCACACTAGCCTGAACTTGCTCGTATTCTCTTCCTGGAGTTTACCCTGAAATAATTTTTGATGGGGATTCAAAATGTGCAAGCACTATACTCTGAGAAGTGATTATTGCACAAACAGCTTAATCCCATGGGTATGAGCTAGCTCCCCATATTACAAAAAAAATCCTGTAATAGTTCTGGCACATCATTGTCATCGTCAGACTGTGAAAATGGCCTTATTGAGTGGATTTCATCCATAACTGCCAGAAGCATGTGGGACCCCACAGGTCCAGTGCTATGTGATATTTTTATTAATGCTATTTGAAACAAGCATAGGCTTGTTAAATTTGCAGAGCGTGGAAGAATTGTGTGAGTCTAAAGAGGGTGGGAGAGGCCTGAGAACAGTCCACAAAGGTCACTGCAAGGAGGAAAGAACAAATTCATCCTTTGTTTTCATGTTGGACAAAGTATGATGTTCTGGTCTCAAACTACAGCAAAAAATGGAAGAAAAAGTACTGCAGCAGTGAGGAAGTGCTAGTGGATCACCTGGAGAGTGAGGAAGTCTGTTCCTAGAGAGACATGGTGAGTGTTGGTCTTCTGTGTGGAAGTTGATGACTCTCCCCAGCCCTATCTTCTGTGTTTCTCTGAAAAACCACTTGCTCTAACCCCAAGGGGCTCTCCCTGCCCTCATAAAAACCTTGGATGGGAAACTGCGTGTTCTTGCTCAGCAGGGTGCTCCTGGTCTGAGCTGTTTAGTCCTTTGGGACAGCACGTCCTCTCCAGGGACCTGTCTGTTAAAGACCAGCCAGTTCATATCTACGTAGCCTGGCTCCAGGGTTAGCCTGGCCCTGGAAGGTTGGCACCACAGTTGCCAACCTCAGGGCTTGGCTGACCCCTGAGTCGTCTGCTCTTGGCCTTGTCCACCCTGCACCACTGCTGTTAAGAAGCCCAGTCACCAGCAGGATGATGAGTTCATATCCTGCCTCCACGAGCTGCTGGTGCAGGATTCTGCATAGATGAGCTTCTTCCTCTTCTTCTTTGCAAACAGGCTGTCATTTCTGCAGCTCGCTGTGGCGCTACCTCGCTTCTCTCCAGCCTCGTGAGCTCTGAGCCAGCAAGGTCTACCCTTGTCTCTTGTGTCCAAGATATTTGTTTGCTGTTGCTGGAGGCAGCTGCCATCTTCTTGTGTCCTTCCCAGAGCATCCCTGGCACTTGTGCTCAAACCTCAGGAGTGTGTGTGTGTGGGCACTAGGGCTAGCAGCCTTCATTTGCCATTGCCACATGTGCTCCTAGCCTGCAGCTCTTGGTGATGAGTATGGTGGGGACACAGTCCCGGCATGTGCAATCAGTCCTTGGTGGCAAAAAATCACAGCTCAAACTGTTTTCACACAGCTCTATGGGCAAAAGACAGGCCGAGATGCAAAACTTGGCTTTGTGTTGTTACTTCTGGTTCTCTGCACTCTTTGGACTCCTTTCCGTCTTCCTGCAAGGTGTTTTTGGGGGCAGTAGGGTCAGCTTTTCGGAGGGGCTCTGGGCACACCGGGCAGCCCACCCCTGGGACTGCACTGAGGCATTTAGACTGGGGTAGAAAGTAGTCTTCGCACCAAAGAGCGCTTTGAATGAGGAGCGATACCTCTGCTGGGAGGAGAAGGCTTTGTACTGCTGAATTACACCCAGCGGTGGAGTCTGCAGGAAGGAGCCGTCTCTTAAAAGGACAGTAAAGGGCTAATGGTTGCCATTACTCCAGGCTTGGTCCTAAAAGCAAAGCCAACGTGTGACAGCTTGTTACCTGCCGGGCCGTAAACCTCTGTGCTCTCGGTGGGGAATTTACAGATGGAAAAATCAGTCCCTTTCAGCTAAAAAGTGGAAGACACTGTCCGAAGAGACGGCTTTGTGGCTGGGCTATGGGAGTGGGGGATGCTGTGGGTGCTGGGGTTCACAGATGGGGGGGAATAGAAGTGAGAGACCTGGAGGGACCATTAAATAATCCTGCCTACGGGATTCATTCAGTCCTGTGGTCGAAAGGAGGAAGCGGAAAGGGATACAAGCTGACCCCAGAAATAGTCGTGTGACAGTAAATTCAAAAGGGAGATTCCAGAGGAAGAGGAAGTCAACAGAAAAAGCCTGAAAATCTAAAATAGCGTTATAAAAATCTTTCGATTCGGCAAGAGAGGCAGCCCAGGAAGCTCTGAGGGACTCGCAGGAGATGATCAGAGCCAAGCACACAGAGGAAACCGAAAAGAGAGAAATAGAACCCCCTGATGATCCCAAAGGAGATCTTCACTGCAGTACCTAAGCACATCAGGTGACCGTGTTCCTGGGGCTGTGGCAGTGAGGACAGTGAGCCGGGATGGGTAAATACAGGGAATGCAGAGAGGTTGCAACTGCAAAACTAAATTCACTCCCAGGGAGCAGAAGCCACAAGGAGTCGGCTTAGGAGATGGGGGTGTCTGCCCCAGAGAGACCCTGCCTCAGCCCTGCGCCTTTGGGGCAGAGAACGGGGAGCTGCTAGAGGTGGCAGTGCCCAAAAAAAGCATACTCTGGAGGAAATTAGTAAGAAGTGCTATTATTCAGTGATTCCAGACTGAATGGCTGAGCTGAGCAGGCCAGAGGGGTGTCAGGGTGAAGCAGTTAATCACATACCAAAAACCCACAACCGCTGAAACCACCGCTGGTCCTGGAGGGGAACAAGTGAATCTCGCGTTCGTCCTGGGAATGAGAGAGCAGGCAGCTGCCGTCCGCGCAGGCTGATGGTGTTTTACAGCCTTGTAGAACATTTGATTCCAAACCAACGTTGTGGTTAGTGACACCTTTTAAAACAGGACTCTGAAACGCCGCCATGAATAGGTCCTTGTAAAGAAAAACCAGTTTGAATTCCGAAGGAAGATGACCCTTCTAATCTGGCTGGCTTCTCAAGCATGCTGGTTGCATGGTGGGACTGATCTGTGGGGTGGCTGGGTTTTGTCTGCCCTGCTTGGGTCAGAAACCTGCATGAGAAACTCACTACTTTCACGTGGAAGTCTAATTTCCCATCACTTTGTATTCCCAGCCAGTTTTCTAGCCACAGGTCCTTGTACCAGCAGCGTCCGCTACACCTTTTCCCCACCCCTGGTGTTGGCTCTGATGTGTTCACGTAGATCAGTCCCTCATTTTCCTCACCCCAAGCTCTTTGCATTTGACTCTTCTCATGTCGTATATAACACCAGGGTCTTGTCACGGTCCTGTGATCTGTAGCACGGGTGTTTCCCTGCCCCACACATTCCCAGCTGACAACCTCCCAAACTGGAACGGCTGCTGCTGTTACCCCTCGTCCCCGACAGCATTCAGCGCTGCTGAATCTAATCCCTTCTCCGTCACTCCAGTCCTCAAGGTCGTTATAACCTCTCCGTGTGATATCCTGGCCTCTCCCGGATTGATGATAGCATCTCCTTTTGCCTCATCAGCAAATTTCCTTTGCGTTCTCCTGCTTTTTGTGCCAAGATCACGAATGCAAATGTTAAGCAGAATAATTTTTAAGGCAGAAACTCAAGGAACTGTACTGGTAAACCCCCTTTAGTCTGACACATCCCCTTTCAGCTGAAGCAATTACCGTGCCCCTTTCAGGCTGCTTTTTTACCCACTTTACATTTCATACGCCGGTCACATCTTCTGTGGCTTACCTAATAATTTACTCTGTGGCACCATTTCAAATGTCTTACTGAAGCCCAGACGAGGGAGATCTACTGCATTTCCTTCGTCGCGGATATCTGTGAACTTATAAAAGGGAGCGATGAGGTTAGTGGTGGTGTGCGTCAGGAGCGATGCTGCCCGATGGACTGCGAATGTGTTGTATCTTGTGCGATGCCCGAGGATCTGGAGAGGGGAGTTCGGTGGGAGGCATATGTCTGCAAAACGTGAGATTATTTACATTAATGAGGGTTGGAGAAGACTGGGGTTTGAGTTACTTGATGGAGCAACGTGCTAGCCGATGACATTCACTCAGGAGTCATTTGAAATACTAATCGCTGGTTTTAAGGTCAAATGAGCTACAGCTATTTGGGGAAGAAAAAGGCCTGTGGTAATGTTTTTGAGTTTATGGGCAGATTTTAAATATATTTGGGTCCTGAGTATTTGACCCGTGTGACTTTTAAGTCTCTGTTCTATTCCTCTTCAATGACATTCAGGTCCCCTAAATGCCATTTTCTTTAGAAAATGAGACTTAACACCTACTTATTTTTTAGAGTTGATCTTTGGTGCTGCAAGTCCAAGGATTAAGCAGAATATTGGAGTGCCTGAAGGATGGGACAGAAGCTAATTCTCCAAATGCCATAATGCCGTTGGAGAAACCAGCAGGCTGATCTCCGAATGCCACATTCGGCTCTGATCATTTTGACTCCGAGATGGATAGAGCTGACACAGAAGACTTTAAGCCAGGTGATGAAAGCGTTTAGCGATTTGGAGATGAAAGATTGAAAAGGGTGGGGTAAATAGATGAAGGGAGCTTAAAAATAAACATTAAATATTGATTATTTATCCTTTCAGGCAGAAGAAGAAAGGGACATCTACGTGGTTAAAACCATTTAAAGAGAGAAACTGCGTACTAGAGAGAAATATTTTGACACAAAGCATAATTAACGTGTGAAACCCTCTGCCAGAAGGTCTCGTCAAGGGCAAAAAGTGGAGAAGAAACACAGCAGGAATTGCTATGAGATAACCTTGCTATGAGATTACTTGCTATGTAAGTTTAGATTTATTTTTTTTATTTTATTTTTAGCTTGTTTTCATGGAAATGGGGCTTATGCAATCTGCCGTCTGGGTGCAGGAGGTAACGGTTGTTGATGTCTGCAAACTCAAAACTGAAATCGCTTCTTGCAGTCAGACAACTTCTTTATCGGGTCCCGAGGATGTGCTCACGTGGGCAGGCGCAGATCTCTGCAGCAGCTGAGGGCCGTTGGCTCTGCCAAATTTCATGGAAGAGCTGTAGGTCAGTACCTCTGGGAGAGCAGAGTCCGCCTGCCCTCGCAAAACCAAAACCAGCCCTGGGGAGGACTAGCCCCAGGGTTTTCCTCCACCGGAGCACAGGGCTGGGGACAGGGCTGCAGGTACACATCACGAGGTGCGGGAGACACATGGGATGGGGTGAGCAGAGGGGGAGGCTGCGGGTGCTGTTTGGGGGAGCTGGGGCAGAGCGAAGCTGTGTTCGCGGTGTGGCAATAAGGAGCTGGTGGGCTTCTAACCCGGGTGTTTCCCTGTGCCTCGGGCTCTGAACCCTGCTACACGCAGAGGGATGTAGCTACGTTTGGGTGAAGCAGGGTACTTCTGGCTCGTGTAGATGCTCACTCCGCTCACACCGCGTTTCTCTTCCCTGGTTTTGTTTAAAGAAATGTGTCTGCTTGCTTCAAGGAGCAAGGGGTGCCTGAGCCTGGGCACCTGGAGCCAGCCTGGGGAGTCCGGGAGGGGGTGAGAGAAGCTGAGGCCGCAGCCACCTCTGGGTGAAATACACCCCCAGGGGTGGCATCTAAGCTCTCAGAGCTGAGGGTAACCAGCTCCGAGTGTCCCTGTGGTTCGGTAGCTGTGCTGGGTGGCTGGAGGTGGTCGGGCACATGCGCCTGCAGTGACAAATGACCCTCCGTATGTTGGACTTTACTAATGCCCTTCTGTTTTTCTCTTTTTAATGCACACACAGAGGATCTGTGCTGCAACCTGCTGCCTGGGGAGAGACTATTTTTGCTCTTACCACTCTCTTTCCTTTCAGTCTAGCGTAGAAGTCACCCAAGCTGGGGGCAGAAGAGGTCTGCATTTGGTCCAGAACCATAGAAAAGTCCCTGTCCTGGGTTGTGGGTCTCTGTGCAGGGCATAACCTCTGAAGGGGGAAGGGATATTCGGGAATTTGAATTAAAAAGATAGCCATGGGGGCTGGTTTAGGAATTCACAGAATGGCAGGGGTTGGGAGGGACCTTCCTTCCAGATCATCTAGTCAACAGAAGATCACCTAGTCCAACCCCCCTGCCAGAGCAGGTTCACCCAGAGCAACTTGGACAGGATCCCGTCCAGGTGGGTTTTGGATATCTCCAGAAAAGGAGATTCCACAGCCTCTCTGGGCAGCCACTTTGAATGCTGAGTTACTCTAATAAAACGATATATGCAAGGGTCAGCGACAGCTCACCGCAGGGTGAGACTGTCGGCTGATCTGTGTTTTCCTCGTAACCTCTGGCCACGGGACCCCTTTGCATAATTTTTATCAATGATGAGTGTCACTTCCCAGACGGATGTTTCATAACGCCGTGTGGTTTTCTCTACACTTGCATGGGATCGTGGCGTTGGCAGTTTCTTTCATTTCTCTCTGCCTTGTGCTGGTGAAGGCAGAGGGGCAGCTGGGATCCCGTTAGTGCTGCGAGGCACGGGGCATTCCGTGTCCGGCAGCCTCTCCTCTTGAAAGAGGTGCAGAGAGCATCCCTCAGCCCTGATGCTGGATCAGAAATACAGCCTGCTTCTGCCAGCTAGCAGGGGTTTGTCCTCAGGGTAAACTCTCTGCAGAGCAGGGGAGGCTTTCCTAAAGTCAGCTGGTACGAGGCAGTCATGTCTCAGCTTTCCTTAGCGGGCTGGGGGACCAGAAGCGATGCTGTCCTCCTCTTACAATGACTGAGATCATTCCTTCTCTTCTAGTCTAAATGAATCCTGTGACATTGGCTGGCTGCCCTGCCTGGACACAGGACTTCCTTGCGTCTCTTTTCTCGCTCTTCTCCTATCACTTATTTATCATAGAATGGTTTAGGTTGGAAAGGACCTTGAAGATCATCGAGTTCCAACCCCCCTGCCATAGGCAGGGACACCTCCCACCAGCCCAGGTTGCCCAAGGCCACATCCAGCCTGGCCTTGAACACCTCCAGGGATGGGGCCTCAACAACCTCTCTGGGCAACCTGTTCCAGTGCCTTACCACCCTCAAAATGAAAAACTTCTTCCTAATGTTCAATCTAAACCTGCCCTCTTCCAGTTTGAAGCCATTCCCCCTCGTCCTATCACTACATGCCCTATTAAAAAGTCCTTCCCCAGCTCTCCTGTAGGCCCCCTTTAGGTACTGGAAGGCCGCAATAAGATCTCCCCGGAGCCTTCTCTTCTCCAGGCTGAACAGCCCCAACTCTTTCAGCCTCTCCTCGTAGGAGAGGTGCTCCAGCCCTCGGATCGTCCTCGTGGCTCTCCTCTGGACACGCTCCAGCAGGTCCATGTCCTTCTTATGTTGGGGACTCCAGAGCTGGATGCAGTACTCCAGGTGGGGTCTCACGAGAGTGGAGTAGAGGGGCAGAATCACCTCCTTTTGGCCATTTCTTTTGACCATTTCTTGAAATGCAAGGCCCGAAGAGGCGAGTTCCTCACCAGCGGCTGTCACCTCAGCACAGCTGGGAGTCTGCTCTGACTGCATGCTGTCCCTGCAGTTTCTGGCTGCTCTCTCAGTGTGGCCCTTCACATGTCTCCGTGCCTCGACTCGTCCCCCTCTGTCCCACCAGCTGCCTGCTGTCAGGTCCGTACTGATGGTCCTTCTGGTCTTTGAACTGTGCTCTCAGTGCCAGGGGTTAATGTGTTTTTTAGACTTTAATTCCCTTGTTTTCTTAAGGAGACACATGCAAAGCAGTGCCAAAAGCATCTGATTGTGCGAAACCAGTGTCATGTTTGCTCATCACTGACTTTCTGGTACCTCTCCCGCTCCATGTGAGTTTGTCCTGCTAATCGCCAGTGACTCTGAGATGGCCACAGCCTGGCTCAGGAGGACGTTAGGGGAATCTTTGGGGCCCTTTTTGCTTGACCATACCTCCCTTATCCACCTCTTCCTTACTTATTTGTTCTCTTTTTTCCTCTTATTTGGTCTCCCTTTTCTCACCTGTGTGCACTTAATTTTGATTCTGTTGAGTACTTGACCATAACCTCTTGTTTTGGCTTTTATGTTCTTTTGTTTTTCAAATTTGTGTTTGTAAAACCACGTTATTCCCACTTCCCCCCCCCCCCCCGAATTTCTCATGTGTTTCTCCGGTGGATTAGAAAGTCATTTGCTTACAGAGGTCTTCCACGGCAGGAACAATAAAACCATAAGTCATTTCTTCACTCTCCCTTTACATCAGTTCCTTATATTTAATTCCTTAAACACACTTAAACACAAACTATCTATTTTTGCTGAGCTGCACTTTTGTGCAATTTGTCGAAATATGCTCAATTCCAGTCAGAATGGAAAGTATTTCATCAGCATCCAGTAAGAAGTCCCATCCGGCTCTCCTCTAAATGAAGAACTGAAAGCTTGACCAACCACTTCTGCAGCAAAGAGGAAATATTGTTGCCATTTCCATCAGAAATAATCTTTGCAATTGTGAGATTTTCTGTGGTTCCTACCGGATGACAAACTTTCCTCTGGTAACTGCTGAAGCCAATGCCCACAGCTCATCACGCTTCTACTTGTCATCGCGATGATCTCAGTTTCTAATATTTGCTGGGTTTGAGATATTCCTTACCCCCATCCTGGCATTTATTGATTCCCGTTGCTGCTCTCTTGCCTATCCCACCTGTTTTCTCTCTGTTTGGGCAGGCAAAGTGGCTCCCACCAAGCCAGCATTGCCTACTGCCAGTGCTCAACCCATGACTTGGTTCTCCTGCCCAAGCCCAGCTCAACCCTGGCTTGGGGCTGCTTTCCCCAGAAGTATCCCACCCTGGCATGGGTCCCACAGCATCTTCTTCCTACAGTTGACCCAGAGGCCAGTTGCTGGTTGTCTTCATTATAGTAGCCTGTTGCATGCTGGTGTCCTCCCTCACACTTCTCCTTGTTAAACAAAGCAAAGGTGTCTCTGGTGAGGGCCGGAGAGGTGCCAGAGTGGGGTGGTTGGAGGGCAGAGGTGTGGGGCAGGTCTTTGTGGGAAACATGAGGGTTTACAGGCCAAGGGCTTCATAAAAACACCAAAGGCTTCTGCTGGCTGACCCCTGAACTTGGGATTGCTCTGCATGCAGAGGACGCTTTGAGGTTAAGAGAAACCTCTTTGTGACTGCAATGGTATTAACAGAAAAACTCATGCAGACCTTCATTCCTCTGAGGAACTGAGCCTTTTCCTTCTGCTTTTGTGTATCCAGTGACATTGGACAAACAGGAGCATTTACAGCAGGTACTACCTCTCCTCCAAGCCCTTCTCAAATGCCCCAGATGAAGACCCTGCTCACCATTAATTACAAAGGATTTATTCATTTGTAGCCCCAGGCAGAGAGCGGCTTAGACAGAAACACAGGCAGTTGAAGAAGGGAGCTGGAGAGGTAGTTTCTGTTCATACCACCGCCCCGAGGCCAGACTCCTAGCTCCTCCTGAGCATCTCCAGTGAGACGATTCACACCCCTTCTCACCTCTGCCCCATCTTTTCTAAAAGAAACAATCGCAACCTTTTCTCTGGATCACAGAATCCCAGAATGATCAGGGTTGGAAGGGACCTCTGGAGATCACCTAGTCCAACCCCCCCACCAGAGCAGGGTCACCTACAAAATCCTAGACCTCCTCTCAAACAAGTGCTAGCTTGGAGGGTTGTGTCTTTCCAAGAAGGACCTGTTGGCAGGAGAAGGTTTTTCTGGGCCATTGCAACCACGGTGAGGTTTATCCCTGCGCGTGAACGGGGAGCGTTGCCCCCGCCATGCGGTGGGGATGGGAGGACGGGCGCAGCCATTGCTCAGCGTCTCGGTGAGTTAGACTTTTCCCTTGAATCAGGGCGGCAGGAATTAATCACGCTAAGGATCAGGGGGCAGGCGGTGAGCGGTGGGGCGTTGCGCGATAGCTGGGAGCCGGGCATCAAACCTTTTGTGGCACCATGGGGCAGCATCAGGGCAAGGCTGGAAAAAAGAAAAAATAAGGAAAAAAAAAAAAAGTAGTTTGTCAGCTCTCTCTTTGTGGGTCTGCACGCATAAGGGTTTTTGAGAATTACCCTCTGGGATTGCAAATGCTGCCCCTTTTTCAGTCGTGCTATGATCTCCTCAAGGCTTTGTCTGCAAGGCTGCAACGAGCTGATCTCAGTGGGCACCAGCAGAACCCTCTCCTCCATCCAGCTCCTGCTCTTAATGCCCTGTCTCCTGACATGGATGTATTTGCTTTTCTGGAGCTAAGCCAGTTAAAATTGGATTAAATTCTCCTGCTTGGGAAGAAGAGGGCAAACAGTAATGGCAACAACTTGACAGGCCGTAGGCTGGATACTGCAGCCAAAACTAAAATCCTTAAAGGGGTGTAGACCACCTATTCACCCTGGGGACAGGGAGGGTGGCAGGGCAGGATTGTGCCC
>VUYV01000148.1:832887-863056 GCA_008711295.1 Anarhynchus alexandrinus | reverse complement strand
GAGGAGAGCCCTGCGCTGCACCCCCAGCTCCAGCCCCGCTCGCGCAGCCCCGGGCCCCCGCAGCACCATGAAGGTCCCCGCAGCCGCCCTGGTCGCTCTCCTCCTGGTGGCCACCTGCTCCCCGTCGCGGGCCCATCTCGGTGAGTGCGGCGTTGCTGCGTCCTCCCCGGGGCTGGCAGTGCCATGGCTGCACGGGAGCTGTGGCGGCAGCCGGAGAGCCCCATCGCCGTCAGCGGGGACCCCCGTGGCTGTGGGGAGGGCCGGGAGCAGCAGAGCATCGCCAATGCCGGGACTCGGGTTTGGGGTCGGGGGTGTCCTGGGGGGCCACCGCCGGGGGACGGGAGGGGGCAAATCCCAGGGGAACCCCAAGCGCCGGCGGGGCCGGAGCCTGTGCCGTCGCCTGGGGTCTCACCAGGGCTGTGCGTCTGTCTCTCTGCCCTCACAGACGGCGTCCCCACCGCCTGCTGCTTCAGCTACCAGCAGCGCCCCATCCCGCGGGGCCTCATCACCTCCATCTACACCACCAGCAGCAGCTGCACCCAGCCGGGGGTGATGTGAGTACCCGCCGCCGCTGGGGGCTCGGGGGGCGATGGTGGGGCCGGGCCCCGAGGGTGGCTGGGAGTGGGACGGGGCCGCCACCAGGGACACGTGGGGCGCTGCCGGTGGGACCCGGCGCGGGCACCCCTCTGCCCCGGCCCAGCGCCCAACACGGGTTTTCTCCCGGCAGCCTGGTCACCAAGAAGAAGAAGGAGCTGTGCGCGGACCCCCGGGCGCCCTGGGTGCAGGCGCACCTGAAGCACTTCCAGACCCTCAAGAACTGACCCTTCCCCGCTGCCCCCCGCCGTGTCCCCGGGGTGCTGCCCCCAGCGGGCTTGGCTGCCAGCCCCCGCCCCGCCACTCAGCACCGCAACTGCAGCCTTCTTCAACGGCAATAATTATTCTATTTAACTTATTTCTGTTAAAGTAAATATTTTTTGCTAAGAAAAGGAAAAAAACCACAAAAATAAACTTATATCAGGGAGATTGTGCAGTTTTACTGGATGTGGGCTGGGAGGGCAGTTGGGTGTCCGGGTGTCCCTGGAGGATGCTGGCCTCTTCTTCCTCGGCCAACGTGCCCAGAGCCGGGGCGCTGGGCGAGGGTCCTGTGCCGGAGGGGCCGGACTGTGCGCCGGCTGCAACGGCAACGGCGGGTGCTGCAAGGGACGGGGAGGTGAGGAGTGCAACAAGGGAAGCCACACTCCCTCCCTTCCTCCCTCCCTCCCTGCACCACAGCTCTGTGCCGCATCCAGTCTCCGAGATGGCTGTGGTGTCCACTTGGCCCGCAGCACCCTGTCCCCCCGACTGCACCCCTCACCCCTGCCCGTGTCGCTGCAGTCGCCGCACTCCCAGGACTCAGCATCTTCTGGCACACCGGAGCAGCGCTGGTGGGTCCCGCGGGAGCCACAGGAGCTGCAGAGCAGGAGTCTCCAGGGCCTGGGGGAGCAAAGGGACCGAGTGCCACCAAAGGTCCCCACGCTGTGGGGTGCCAGCCATGGTGCTGTGCCAAGCCCACCGTCAGCCGGGGCTGAGCTGCCGGCATGCACCCTGCGCCAGTCGCCCGGCTCGGCATCCCGGGGAACCTCCATCCCTCCATAAAGGAGAGGATGAAGGCATCGTCTGCTCCCTGGGGCTGCGGGCACCAGGGTGAGCGGCACTCACCCGTTCTCCTCCGCCTGCTCGCGTCCCGCCGGGCACAGGCACTGACCGGTGTCACAGGAGCTGTGATGCTCATACAGCCCTGTGAAGGACCCATCCAGTTCCCAGGCAGCATCCCTGCGGGAGCAGGGCAGCACTCAGCCCTGGGGCCTTGGGGACACCCCGCTGGCTCCCGGAGGGGCAGGAAGGCATCCGCCACAGCATCGAGGAGGGGGAGGGACGTGGAGGGGAGGGCACCGACCTGTCCGGGATGTAGATGCCCAGGCGAAACATCTCCGCCTGGAAGGTCTCCACGTCCTGGCAGAGCGGGCAGTGGAAGTGGTGCAGGGCAGAGGACAGCGCCTGGCCCTGGGGCAGAGCCGGTGTCAGTGTCAGTGGCATGGGGGGGATCCCATTTGTCCCCCCCCCGGCGCTGGGTGATGACAGGGGTGTTCACGTCAAGGGCCAGGGGCGATGCCACCTACCTGGATGCAGCGGCGGTGGAACCAGGCGCTGGTGCAGGCGGGACAGATCAGGGTGTCGTAGCTCGGCCGCCCCACCACTGCCTCCAGGCAGATGATGCAGGCGGTCTGCTCCCGCTGCGCCCCCTGCACCCGCTGCACCGGCCGGTGCCTCCAGCAGAAGGACCTGAGGGACATGGGTGACAGCTCAGCCCCAGCCCTCCTCTGTCCCAGCCCCGGCCCCGCGGGGCGCCTGCGCTCACTCACTTGAACTCCCCAAAAAACTGGGAGAGGCAGCCCCGCTCGGTCCCGCAGGGGAAGTGGAACGCTCGGCGGCAGCGCCGGCCCTGGCAGGTGACCGAGGCGCCCGGCAGCCGGCAGATGCAGCACCTCTGGGGATGGCATGGAAGCACACAGCGTCAGCACCCGTCTGCCCCCGGGGAGACCACTTCGCCCCCAACCAGCACAGCCCCGCCACGTCTCGTTGGGCTGCCTGGCCGGTGACACCGCGCCACCGCTGAAGCCACCAACCCTCTCCAAATCCCCACTTTCTGCAGAAATGGGCCTTTTTGGACCAAGGAGGCTCTGAGGAGCTGCTTGCAGGTGGCTGCCAGAGCGTCCCTGGGGGGTTGCTGGCCTGTGCAGTGCCGGACACAGGTATGGGGACCGTGGTGGGGACATGTGTCCCTCGGCCTCACCTTCTTGGTCACTCGTTTCAGCTCCTGTTGGATGTCGGGGAGGAGGAAGCCGTAGAAGCCCTCTTCATCGGCCCCTCTCTGGATCAGCCCACTGGCGTGGTACTGCAAGAGGGAGAAGGGGGGGTGCCAGGGGCTGTGGGGGTACAGGGCTGGGGACCGGGGGGTGTCGGGGACCGGGTGGTATCAAGACCGAAGGACTCACCAGGCAGTGCTCATGAACACAGAGCCCATCCTGATGGCACAGCTGCCCAACCACGTCGGGGTCAACATCTGCCCGCCGGCACAGCCCACACACTGCTTGGGGACAGCAGCATCGTCACCTCCAACACTGTGCCGGGGTGCCGGTGGGGGTAACACCAGGAGCGGGATGGGGGAGAGGCCAGAGCACCTTCCCATGGCACAGAGTCCTCTGCTTTCATGACCGGTCACCGGCCAAAATCCCCTCTGGTGGGTGCCCATGGGGATGCTCTGCACTCACTTTCCTCCTTGGGGTCCTGATGCCTCTTTTTGTGCAGAGGAGACGCACAGGAGGGTTCTGCCTCCTCCTCCTGCCGCTCTGCGGGACCCTGGGCTGGGGGCGACTGCAGGCTCCGGTGGCGTCGCGACCTTGGCTTCATCACTGCAGGGGGCTGCAGCCAAGGGGGTGGCTCAGACGCAGGGAGGTCGGTGGTGTCAAAGACCGTCCCACTCCTCCAGTGCCTGTGACAAACGCGCCCCTGCGCTGATGCGTGTACACGGCAGTGTTTATACAGCCGTTTGTGACACGGAACCACACACGTGTATGTGTCACAAACACAGTGGCACATGTGCATTACTGGATTACCAATTGCCCAGGCGGTATAAATAACCCCGCACTGGGGGGCACATGTTCCCACCATCTCCCCAGAGCCTCCTTGGTCCAAAAAGGCCTCGCTCAGCCCCAGCTGGTGGTGTGTGAAGGTGGGCTCGGCTCAGCACCAGGGCTGGCACCCCACAGCACGGTGAACACCACAGCCATCTCGGAGGTGGGATGTAGCGCAGAGCTGTGATCCAGGGAGGAGGGAGGGAGTGTGGCTTCCCTTGTTGCACTCCTCACCTCCCCGTCCCTTGCAGCACCCGCCATTGCCGTTGCAGCCGGCGCACAGTCCGGCCCCTCCGGCACAGGACCCTCGCCCAGCGCCCCGGCTCTGGGCACGTTGGCCGAGGAAGAAGAGGCCAGCATCCTCCAGGGACACCCGGACACCCAACTGCCCTCCCAGCCCACGTCCAGTAAAACTGCACAATCTCCCTGATATAAGTTTATTTTTGTGGTTTTTTTCCTTTTCTTAGCAAAAAATATTTACTTTAACAGAAATAAGTTAAATAGAATAATTATTGCCGTTGAAGAAGGCTGCAGTTGCGGTGCTGAGTGGCGGGGCGGGGGCTGGCAGCCAAGCCCGCTGGGGGCAGCACCCCGGGGACACGGCGGGGGGCAGCGGGGAAGGGTCAGTTCTTGAGGGTCTGGAAGTGTTTCAGGTGCGCCTGCACCCAGGGCGCCCGGGGGTCCGCGCACAGCTCCTTCTTCTTCTTGGTGACCAGGCTGCCGGGAGAAAACCCGTGTTGGGCGCTGGGCCGGGGCAGAGGGGTGCCCGCGCCGGGTCCCACCGGCAGCGCCCTGCGTGTCCCTGGTGGCGGCCCCGTCCCCCTCCCAGCCACCCTCGGGGCCCGGCCCCACCATCGCCCCCCGAACCCCCGGCGGCGGCGGGTACTCACATCACCCCCGGCTGGGTGCAGCTGCTGCTGGTGGTGTAGATGGAGGTGATGAGGCCCCGCGGGATGGGGCGCTGCTGGTAGCTGAAGCAGCAGGCGGTGGGGACGCCGTCTGTGAGGGCAGAGAGACAGACGCACAGCCCTGGTGAGACCCCAGGCGACGGCACAGGCTCCGGCCCCGCCGGCGCTTGGGGTTCCCCTGGGATTTGCCCCCTCCCGTCCCCCGGCGGTGGCCCCCCAGGACACCCCCGACCCCAAACCCGAGTCCCGGCATTGGCGATGCTCTGCTGCTCCCGGCCCTCCCCACAGCCACGGGGGTCCCCGCTGACGGCGATGGGGCTCTCCGGCTGCCGCCACAGCTCCCGTGCAGCCATGGCACTGCCAGCCCCGGGGAGGACGCAGTGACGCCGCACTCACCGAGATGGGCCCGCGACGGGGAGCAGGTGGCCACCAGGAGGAGAGCGACCAGGGCGGCTGCGGGGACCTTCATGGTGCTGCGGGGGCCCGGGGCTGCGCGAGCGGGGCTGGAGCTGGGGGTGCAGCGCAGGGCTCTCCTCTGCACGATGCTCGGCCCCTCCGGCCGTGCCCTCCTTTTATCCCCGGCCGCTGGGCGGGCGCAGGGTTTCAAGGAAAGAAAATGAGAGCATCATACCGAGGAAACCATGTCAGGATCGCCCGGATTTGCTGAGCTGGAGAAGGCAAGGAAACCGCAGAAGGGGAAGCGCGGCCACGGGGCTGCCACTTTCAGATTCCGTTTGGGTGTCCGGCGGGCAGCGGCCGGAGCCCAAACCCCCGTGACACCGACCCCACCGCTGCTGCTGGAAGGACCCCACCTGCCACGAGCCGGGCTGGGGCACGAAGCTGTGCGGCCAGAGCCCTGATGGACACCCCAAGCAGGCAGCCCTGAAGCAACCCCAGCGAGCTGCGGGCAGCGATTTGCTCTGCAACAACCCCCGCAGCATCCCTGCGTCGGGGGGGACGGGCTGCGGAGCTGCTCTGTGGACGGACAGCCGTGCCCAGCTCCGGCGCCGCGGCACGGACACCCCCAGCCACCGCCGCTGTTGCTGGCAGGAAACCACTGCCAGGAGGCAAATCCCAGCTTAGCCCCGCTTTTGCCACACATTCTGCTTCTCACCGTGCCGCGCCGGTCACAGCAGGGTACGGAGTTGGGTCCGTAACGGGGCATTGCGCACAAGTTCACCTGCACTGATAGCACTGATTCGTGGTTGGACACGTAGGAAAGGAAAGATCATGTAGGAACGAGGTTGCGTTGAGCTCGAAGTCACTGCGCGTCTCACTTTGTCCCTTTTGCTGGTACGTTGGTCAAAACCAGAATTCTCATGCTGGGAAGGTTGCAGCGACGTGGAGGACTGGATGTTCTGGACTCTGCTGCCATGTTCCAGGGCTGGAGCAGTGGGCTCAGGCACAGTCCTACCCCACCACCCTCCCCGTCCCCAGGGTGAATAGGTGGTTTACATCTCGTTAAGGATTTTAGTTTTGGCTGCAGTCTCCAGCCTCCGGCCTGTCAAGTTGTTGCCATTACTGTTTGCCCTCTTCTTCCCAAGCAGGAGAATTTAATCCAATTTTAACTGGCTTAGCTCCAGAAAAGCAAATACATCCATGTCAGGAGACAGGGCATTAAGAGCAGGAGCTGGATGGAGGAGAGGGTTCTGCTGGTGCCCACTCGATCAGTTTTGCCACAAATACTACTTCTCACCGTGCCGCACCGGCCACAGCAGGGTACAGAGTTGGGTCCGAACTCCGTGGCTGGAGCCCTGGTGGGAACCAGACACATGAAGGCTGCTCCATCCTTTTGGCGTTGGCTGGGAACCTGCCCCCAAAGCATCAGTGTTTCCTGTTTTTTCTTGTGTTTAAGGAAATGATTGAGGTGAGCGACCGGCCTGGTGTGGGCAGGTTGCCTTCATTTGCCATCCCCGTTGCCCCTGCAGTGGGTGGACAGGCACGAGGGGACGCGGGAGGGTTTCCCCCATGAGACGAGGTGATTCCCAGGACCTGGAGCCCCCCCCGGCACAAGTAGGGTAACCCCCACGGGTGCCCATCTCTGGGGTCTGGCTGGGGCTGAAGGACAGCACTAAACCTCCAGGCACCTCTCCTTCTGCAGCCGCCCCCGGATAACCCCTTGATCCATCTGGGAAAAAACCAAACCAACCCCCCAAACCCCCCCACCCCCCAAACCCAACCTTCCTCTCCCTGCCAGCCCGCGCCTGCCTTTATCCCCGCCTCAATCCGCATCCCACCGGGAGCACAGCTGCCCAGGACACTCTTAAATCCCACACCCCAACAGTGGCTGCTTCATCTTGGGGGCAAACTGGGGCCACCGACTTTGGCTCTTTGGGTTCCCCTGCCCTCCCTGGAGTATTCCCGGGTCCCTGCGGCGATGCCGAGCTCCGACGTGAGCCCTGTTTTCTCCTGCCGGATTTACACCATCTCACTCCAGCTGCAGGTCAGCACGAGATATTTTATTAAACCTGTTGAGGGATGTACAGTAGTGTGGAGGGAGCGATGGCAGGGGAGGGGACAGACCCGGCTCCATAACTTAATGAGACGGGAACGCACAGAGAATTATGGGATGCAAATAAATAGAGTTTGTATGGAAGGCAGCTTCACGTGGAGGCTCTGGTTGACTCTTTCTGCTTCCGATACTGCTGGAACCAGCCCTCCTCCGGGTCCACGCAGAACTTCTTCCCCTTCAGCAGCTCCACACTGTGGGGGAGAGAGGGGCTGCATTAGTGGGGGGAGACTCAGGATCCTCCCGTGCCCTGGAGTTTCCCCACCAGCTGGGGGATGCCTACAGCATCCTGCCCCCCGCATCCCCCCAAAGTGCTGTCTTTTAGCAATCTCTGAAATCTTGGTTTCCTTCCCATTTTTTTTTTCCCTTTTTTTTTTCTGGCTGGCAGCTGAGATGGGGGATTTGGCGTCTATTTGGGATAAAGCTTCAAGTGGGGTGTACGCGTGTATGTGTGCGTCAGAGAGCCAGGGCAGGGCACCCCCACCCGCGCACCCTTTGGGGTGACTCGTTTTGGGTTATCCCCAAAGGCAGAGCCACCGGCAGGGAAGGTGGGAGGGCGAGGGTGAGGAGCGGGGTGCCGGGGAGGAAGGCTGGGGGGGGGTACTCACCGCACAGCCCTGCGGGAGCAGTGGGAAGGCGTCTTCTGGTAGCTCCTGATGAGAAAGTCAGGGATTTTCTGCCGGATGAACATCTCCTTGTAGCAGCATGCACCGTAGGGACTGCGGACTGAAGGGGGGGGGGGTGAGAGGGGTTGGTGCTCTCCCACGCCTGGCACGAGGGGAGCGGGTGCTGCCCCAGGGACTCCTCTGCTCCCTCCGACCCTCCGGCCAGGGGTTGTCTCTCGCATCCCCGGCGGTGCTGCTTTGCCCCGGCGTCGGAGCCCCCCCCGTCTCCCTGCCCACAGGGGTTTATTACCGAGCTCCCCAGCTGGGGTGCCGGGGCTGAAGGCATCCCCAAGCCTATTTTTGCTCCTTTTGAACAACAATGGGATGGTCCTGTGCTCGGGCAGCCGGCGATGCCCCTCACCCACCCCCAAACCCATGGCAGAAGCAGGAGTTGAAGCTCTCATCCCCCTCCCCGACCCCCCCAAAGCCCATCAGTGGAGGAGCCGGGGATGGAGCTGGGACGTCTGTGGGGAAAGCTCCATGTCGGTACTCACAGGAGATGCTCTGGCTTCCAGTCCAGAGAGCCGCCAGCAGCAGGGTGAGCAGGGCCAAGGAGAAGACCTTCATGTCCAACCCGGGGCTTGGTGAACACCAGCAGCTGGCAGCTCTTGCTGTCTCAGGGCCCCCGAGAGCTACCTTCTTCTCCTGCCAGCACCTCAGCATGATATACCCCCCGGCCAGGCTTTCCATGACACCTCTGGACTCTCCCCGGGGAAAGAACCGCCCGGAGATATTGATAAAGAGCAACCAGTGAGTGGAAATTCCTTCTCCCAGCCCCTCTGGCCCCTGTGGTAGCCGAGGGCTGCTGGAAAGTGTGGCGAGCAGCTGGCAGCTCTGCGTCGCTGGTGATGCACCGGGGCCGGCAGTCTATTTTAGGTTTGGTTGTTGCCACCAGCAAACCACACAGGATGATGCTCGGCCTTGCCGAAGCCCTTGGCAAGTTGGTTTTTTTTTTCTTTTTTTTTTTCAAAAACCACCACTGTCAGCGTGGCTGTGATGCCTCTCTTGCAATTTAGCACTGGGGCGAGTGGCTCGGCAGCGGCTGGGCTCGCCCCAGCCCACCCCGAGACCCATCGCTGGTTGCCCATTGGGTGGCTGTGCCCATCACTGTGCCTGTCGCAGTGGCAGTGCCCATCACATCTCCTCATGGCATCCCAGCAGCGTGGGCCGTCAGCGGGGCCCGACCAGGCATCCGCGAGGGGCAGCTCTGATGGAATTTGGGCCAGGGGTCTCCACTCCTTAGGATGGCTGACGAGGAGCATGGGAAGCCCCCTCCTCCCGGGCTGTGCCTGCCTCTTGCCCCTCTCGCTGGTGGCTTCCCCAGAGCCCACACGGACATGGTTTGACCACATGCACCCCCTGGACTCTCTCACAGAGACATGGTTGGGGCTTCGGCTCTTCCCCGCTCCTCACTGACCCCGACGCTTACAGATGTGGTTTAGCACCCAGGCAGGGAAGCCGGCAGCAGGATCTGCCTGCTCCCAAGACACTTGCACAGCCAGATGTTTGGATGCGTGAGACCACGTTTAATTCCTTTCAGTGTGCGGTACAAAAAATAACCACGGAGCTGCTCCCCCTTAACCCCTCTGCTGCTGCCAGCCCGGCGAGCGCAGCCTCGCCGACACGCTGCCGCTGCCTGCGAGGGGTACGGGCAGCTGCCTGCGTGCGAAGCGGGGCTGAGAGCACGGGGGCCGGCAGTGGGTCTGGACCCCAGCGCCCCACAGGGTCGGCACACCCCGTCCCGGTGGGGTGCTGGGGATGGCAAAGGCCCTTTGCCTTCAGGGAGGTGGTGAGGGTCATCGCAGCGCCACGGGGAGGGTGTCCCTGATGAGCTGCTATAGCCACATGCGGTGTCCCCGCAGCTGCCTCCGCAAAGGGGTCACCTTCGCCGTATCCCGTCCCCCGTGGAGGGGACTCCCTGCTCTGCCCCACTAGCTGGGGATGGAGAAGGAGCTGACTTGGAAGCTCTGCTGGTACCTCTTCACCCAGGCCCTGCTCGCCTGGGCGCAGATCTCCTTCCCGCTCCTCACCCTGAAGCTGGGGCAGAGAAAAGATGGGGGTTAGTGGGGTGGTGGTATGGGGACCCCGGTGCTGAGTTTCCGAGGGGCTCAGAGGCACAGAGGATCAGGATTGGACCCATCAAAGCAAGACATGGGGTCTGGCAGGGTCTAGAGGTGCTTTACCCCCAGAGCCGGGTTTCGGGTACTCACATCACAGCCTGGTGCGGGCACTCGGGGCTGGTGGGGTAGCAGGTGACGATGTTGTCTCTCTTGATCCTTCTCGTCTGGAAGTTGAAGCAGCACTTCTCTGGCACGGCCGGGGCTCCTGGGGAAACAGTTGAAGCTCAGCTTAACCTGGAGACAGCCACTTCCCATCTCAGCCCTCCCGCCGTGGGCACGGCGGCTCTTTGGGGGCAACCCCCCTGCACGCCGTGCATGAAGCAAACCTGTCCCCACAGCCCCGGGGGGCTGTCCCCATCCCCCAGCCCATGGGGACGGAGCGGGAGGCAGCGCTCACTCTGAGCCAGGCTCTGGCAGCACAGCATGGCGAAGAGGAGGAGGAGGATGGTACAGAGTATTCCGGCCGCCTTCGCCATGCCGGGGCTGCGGGAGGGCTGCTGGGTCGCGCTGGGGCAGAGCTGCCGTCTGCTGGGGTCAGGGCCACCGGGCTGCTTTTATGGGGGATCAGCGGGGTTGGCTTCCCCCACGGCCAGCGGTTGCGTGAGCAGGGGGAGGACCTGGTCCCCTGCCACGTCCCAAAGCACAGAGGGTGAGCAATACTCATCCCCTCCCAGCACAGCCCCGGGAAAGGAAAAATCCTGCTCCCCCCCGACCCCGTGATGGGTTTGAGATTTTTCCTGAGCTCCTGCCTCCAGCGTTAGGGCCGGTTGCTCTCAAAGTTTAGCTCTGCACCCCTGTCCCCCGGGCAGGCTGCGTGCCCCATAGCAGGAACCCAAGGGTGGGAGAGGGGGTCCGGGCATCTCCCTCCGATGGGGCCAGGGACAGGCTCAGCACCCTGCGGGGTCCCCAGCAGCCACACACACTCCCGGCGGTCAACGTCCTCCCCCTACACTGCAAAGTTTTGCATCCTATCTCTTTGCAACCCAGCCCAGGGCACAAACGGCCAAATAACCCCTCCCTCCTAAAAAAAAGCCATAGAGAAACAGCTTCTGTTTGGTGGCACCACGTACGCAGCTCCGTGATGGGTTTGGGGGTGTTTGGGGGCCCATCGGGGTCCAGAAAAGGCCGGGCGTGTGGCTCCGCTTCTCTCCCGCTGGCACCGAAGCAGCAGCTCATGTTCTTGGCAGCGCTGAGCTGGGAAAGGCAGAGGCCAGTTTGGGGCTTCCCCAGTGGATTTGGCCTGGCTGCAGCTGTCCAAAAAGCCCCCACGCCCCCCAGCCTCAGCAAATCCCGGGGTGCATCCCAGCTGCCGGCAGCTGGCGGATGGTGGGAAGCAGAGGAGAGATGCAGACGTGCATCCCCACCAGCCCAGCTGTGTGCAGGCAGCCGCGTCCCGCCGCGCGGGGCTGGGGACACTGATGACACCCTGCTGGTGTTTCGGCCACCCCGGGCTGCAGTGCAGCCCCACCACGGAGACCCAACTGGGGAGAACATGGGGTGCTGGTCCGGGCAGGGACCTGCCCTGATGGGAACGGGGGCCGCCTCCGCGGTAGGACCACACGTGTCCCTCCATCTGCTCTTCTCCAAAGCCGTTTCCCAGAAATCAGCCTCAATTTTTTTTCGGAGCGTGTGTGTGGAATGAATAATAGGAGGGTGCAGCCAGTGGGGTTGGGTGATGCCCAAGGCTGGCGGGTGCGGACCAGGCAGGTGTTGTGTTTCTGGTGGAGCAGAGCACCTTCCTGACATCACCCCAACTCCCATTTAAACCCTCCTGTGGGAGACCCCGGGAAGCGGACGCCTCTGGTCCTGGTCCGGCACAGCTGCCTGGCTCGCCTTTCCCTTCCCGGATCCATCCTTTCCCTTTGTCTCCCTTCTTACGCCCACGCGCTGAAGATCTCCTGGCCCAGCTGGGGTAAAAGTGGCCTCTTAAAGGTAGAAAATATTCCCTGCAATAAGAAAATGAAACGCGAACACAAGGAAAAAAAAAAGAGAGTTCACTGGACTGGGAAAAGCCGCTTTTAAAGACTCCCATGCAAAATGCTGGGATGCACTGGGCCGGGGAATTCCAGGGATGATGTTCCTGGCACCTGCAACATCCCTCTGTCCTGATCCCAGGCACTGGCGCCTGCTCCGTGGGATGAGCAGACCCTGTGGATGGGGGATTTTGGAGCATGGGGGATTTTCAGCCCTGGTTGGGCCCCTGGAGTTGGCAGCTCCTGAGCACTCCCGGGTCCCCGGGTCTCACCTGCATCTCAGGAGGAATATCCCCCTTTTCCCTCCCCACATCGGCCAGGATGGGGCTTTACTGGGTTTTGCACAGACCCGGCACTGGAGCAGGGGATGTCCATGGGGGCTGAGAGGGGCCAGAGGCAAAACCAGGTGCTCCTGCGGCTCTCGATCATAGAATCATAGAATGGCTTGGGTTGGAAGGGACCTTGAAGATCATCCAGTTCCACCCCCCCCGCCATGGGCAGGGGCACCTCCCACCAGTCCAGGTTGCTCCAAGCCCCGTCCAACCTGGCTTGAACACCTCCAGGGATGGGGCAGCCACAGCTTCTCTGGGCAACCTGGGCCAGGGGCTCACCGCCCTCACNATTTCTTCCTAGTATCTCATCTAAAACTACCCTCTTCCATTTCGAAGACATTCCCCCTCGTCCTATCACTACATGCCCTGGTAAAAAGTCCTTAACCAGCTCTCCTGTAGCCCCTTTAGGGACTGGAAGGCCGCAATAAGTTCTCCCCGGAGCCTTCTCTTCTCCAGGCTGGACAACCCCAACTCTCTCAGCCTCTCCTCATAGGAGAGGTGCAATTTGATGAATTTAGGAGAACCTGGTCTTCGCCCCCTTCCAGTTCATCAGCCTTCCCATGTTTGATGCAGAGAAGGGCATGGGACGTGGGCTGACCCACTGCTGTGATGAGCGGATCCAGTCTCTGCTTTGGGGTGGCCCCATGGATCCCCTGGTCCTCCATGTGGTCTGGGCTGAAAAACAGCCTTTTCCTCCCTTTGTTCCACCGTTTCATGCCAGCTCCTCATCGGCACTCACACCTCTGGCTCCAGGCTTGGCTCTAGACCCTGGTGAGGAGCAGAACCGCTGGGCACAGGCCACCAGCCTCCATCTCTGCCTGCCCCCTCTCCCAGGGCCGTGGCGTGGGGTCCTGGGGCTCTGCCCGCCCTGGCTTTTATCACTCTTGCTTGCCGAGAAATCCCATGGCCGGGGAAATCCCTGCGGGAAATGCGGGGGATACAGGTGGGGGGGGACCCCAGGAAATGCTGCCCCATCCCTACATCCCTCCCACCACACCGGGCGCACCCCACGGCCGCCCCATGCGGGCGATGCTCCCCGGGGGCCTCTCTGCATCCCTGAACAGAAAGTGCAAGTGGTTCCTGGGGAAACCACCGCCTTCGCCGGGAGCGTGGGGGGTGTTTAATCACCCTCCGTGCTCAGAACCGGCCCCAGCCCCGTCTCGCTGAGCGCGGCATTGCCGGGGCTGCCCGAGAGAGCTGCCGGGCACACCGGGACACCCGCTCGATGGCACACCCCCCCCTGGAAACGCTGCTCTCCCCTGGGTGAGAGCTGCTGTTCCAGCTGTGTTTGCAGATGCTTTATTGATGTCGCGGCGCTTCTCCTCGTTTCGGCCGATCGATAACCCCGGGGGGGGGGGGGGGAAGGTTTAAGGCCCGGCGCCCGGGGGGGGGAGGCGGGGGGGGGGGGGGGGGGGGGGGGGGGAAGATCTCAGCTCAGCGCCCGTGGGACGGAACGGCTGCTGCGGCTGGGGCAGCCGAAGTCATGAACGTGATCAAAAGCTGCTTTGCCAGGTCAGGTCTGTTGTCTGTAAAGGATTTGTTTGATTTATTCTTCTCCCTTTTAAATCTCTGTTTGGGTCGGATCAGCTTTTCCATTACCTTGCCGGGGCTGATGGGTGAGATAACCGCTCAACGCGCACCCTACGTGTGCTCTTTCCTTTTTTAATGTCCTTGCCAGGCCCTGGCCACCCGGGACTTCCCCAGCTGCTTGCCGAGATGGTTTATATTGAGATGGGTCCACCCTCGCCTGTCCCCAGGAAGAGGTGGCTCATAGGGTCCCCCCCACCTCTCCTGCCACCCACACCCCTGCAGAGCCTGGCTGGCTCCTGCCCAGATGCCATCACTTTCCCCAAAAAGCAGCGGAGGTTGGTTGTTTTTTTTTTCTTTCTTTGTCCAAGGCTGGAAAATCCCGTGGGGGATCTGCATCTCACCCCAAAAGGTGCTCACTGCGGGGTGCAGCCTCTGAGGCATCGCCTGGTACCCGGCCACCCTGATGCTGCGGGGATGGACCCATCTCCTGCTGTCAGAAGATGCAAATGTATAGAAATAAGACAGAAGAGATGCCGCCACCCGTGTCCAGGGGAGATTTCACCAGGAAGGTCATGGCCAAGCCCCGATTTCAGACACGTTAATCACGCGGGAGCAATGGTGAACACGCCGCAGGCGTTGCTGGAAGAAGCTGTGTCTGCATCGCCAGGCTCGGACCAACCCGTCTCGCCCCCACGCGCCCAAACTGGGAACCCAGCGAAACGAACGGCATCGTGTGGCTTTGATGTAAGATCTCCAGGGTTTTCAAGCCCTCCCTTGATTTTGGAGCCCATGCTCTGCTCCTGTCTGGCAGCTGTGCCGGAGCAGCTCCCCCTTTCCTGGCTGCCGGTGCCGGGCAGTGGGATGAGGGTCACCCTACGTCCCGCTGGCCCCATAACAGGGAAAGCAGCCCCAAAGGGAAAGGCTGTCAACCCAAAGTGGTGGGTGGGGGGCTCAGGGCACCTGTGGCAGAGCTGATCCCAAAGGCGAAGAGCCTTCCTCCAGGATGATGATTCCTCTCCTCATCACCCGGGGGAAGGGGTTTAGCGGTACCCGCGTTGTGCTGTCCAGGCAGCTCATTCCCTGGCCTTTCATCCTCTCTCAGCCGTCCCGGGCTGAACTCTCCCCCTTCCCGCCATCCCCCGCCGTGTATGGCCTGACTCATTTCCCGTGTCCTTTGGCCCCAGCACCGTGGCTGCCTCCGCGCGGGGACCGGCCCTTGCTGAAAAGCTGATTTCACACCAAACTCCTCTGCCCGAGATTACCATCAGGGCTGGGCTGCTCGAGCTGAGTGAGCTCTTTCCCCCACTCCCCAACCTTGGCCTTTGAAAACCCAGAGGTTAAAACCAAAAGAAACCCAAAGCGCTATCTGCCTCCTTATCTGCACGTCGCACGTACCTCACGATTTCCCGGCAACCTGAAAGGCAAGAAGCAACATTTAATGGTGGAAAAAAAAAAGAGAGAAGAAACCCCAAAAGAGCAAGTAAGATGCTCAGAAAGTCCTCTGCAGCGGGGACCTGGGGTCAAAAATAATAATAAAAAAATTACACTAGGTACTTGCTGGGCTCTCTGGATTTTTTTCCAGGCACAAGAACCAGGGTGGGATGCTGGGAGGTGGTGATGGGCAATGGGGATCAGCATCACCGGGATGTAGGGTGCTCTGCTGCACCACCCCGGATCCCCTCGCGTCCCAGCCCTGGGTCCCTGTTGTGTTTTTCCCCAGGCTGTGCCTATCAACAGCTACGATCTGCTTTTGCGGCATTAGTGACTGTTAGTTTCCACGTGTATTTTCTGAAACCACCTGCCCAGGGGGGAAAAGACACCTGGCGGAAGATGAATTCCTTTCCCTTGGGAGAACCCTGGGGTATTATCCTTGGGCATCCTTCCCCCGGCACCGCTCCGAGCCGGGGGAGCGGGGACCTGCGTGGCCGTACAGCAGCCCCAGCACGGCCGCCCTCCCCCTTGGCACGAGTCGCTTTTGCAAATATCCCTAAAATGCTTTTCCAAATATTTCCTGGCTTGGCCGTGGGAAAGAACTTTCTTCACTGCTGTCGCGCCGTGTTTGCTGCGGGGAAAAGTAAAAGTGGATGGCTGAGATGCCATCGGATGTGGCACTGGTGATGGGGGTGAGAACTGGCTGTGCGGGGCCAGGGTGAGGGCTGGGTCCCGCCGGCCTTTGGGACATTTTTGGGACCCTGGGGTCTTGTTCGGGGCTCACGGCAGTGGCCGGACCACCAGCCGGGCGAGGTGCTGGCCCACGGGAGCCCTTTGGTCCCGCCGGACGGTGTCCCTGGCTCTGCTGGGCTGGGCGCGGTGCGGGGAGAGCAGGGTTTGGGGTGCCGGCCTGGGGCACAGCAGCAGTTGAGGGGGTTTCCGCATCCCTCCGAGCCTTGGCTGATGTTTTTCCTCCGTTTGGCACAAGATGTCAGTGCTGCCCAAGGAACGGCTGCCGGTGCTGTCCCAGCGCATGGCCTGGCCGGGACACGGTGCTGCTTCTCCATCGCCTTGGGGTCCCCGGCCTGGGGTGCTGCCCGAGTGCTCCCGGGGCCCGGACGTTGTCGCCCCCCCTTCCCCGGCAGGGTCCCACCGGGGCTTCTGCCCACCGATGGAGATGCACCGAGAGCAACAGGTCTCAGCCAGCCCCGTGGCCTCAGGTCCTTCTCCGTTGGAGGCACCATGAGGTTCTCAGACTCCCCCAGCCTCACGGGAATCACCTGGGGAGAAATCCAGGAGTCTGGAAGAGGAAGGTGGAGGGGGATCAGCCCCATTCCCACATCCCATGGCACCACCATCACTCCTGCTGGCCGGCCTCTCCCTCCCCGTGGTGTGCAGGGGACGGAAGGCAGCTCTCCTGGGGCCAGCATCCCTCAGGTGGAGAGGAGATGCTCCATGCTGGGGAAAAAAAAAGTAGGAAAGGGGATACAGAGGGAAAAGAAGCTGAGAATGAAAGAACTGAAACCCTCTACCAGCCACATGTGAAAAGGGGGGGGTGGCGGAACCTCAAAAGAGTGTTGACAAGTCTGGAGGCTTCTGGGACCTTGGGTGACCAGAAAAATAACACATCAAAGACCTCACGTATGCCTGAAGACAGATAAAAACTCTGAGCCAAAATGTTCTATGAATATTTAACTACCATCAATATTTAATTAGCAGATAGAGAGAGATTAAGAGCAAAGGGATCCATCCTCCGCGTTTGCTCCAGCCCCGCTCGGTGGGCATGTGGGGGCTTGCAGCGGCGGTGAGGGGCACGGCGCTGCCTGCAGCCGGGCTCGGTGACAAGACTGGGGACCCAAGGACCCCGAAGGAAGGGAAGGAGTCCCCCTGAAAGGAAAGGCTCTGCTTTCCCAGCCCCCCGCTGCAGGGCTGGGTGGGAGAGGGGAGGGAGAACTCCTGCGTGACCCAGACGCTGCGTCTCCAAAACAGCCATCCAAAAAAAATCTGTGAAAAAGTACTTTTGGAGATTCAGGATGCTCCAAAAAGAGCATCTTTGCCCACCAGCACTGCAGGGCCCCCCCACGATCTGACGAATTTGCCACCACTGAGGGTGGCAAACAGAGCTGGGGAGCTTCTGCTGGGAGTGGGTCAGGATCCAGCCTTTCCCAAGGGATGCTCAGAGCCAAACTGGGGGAGCTTTGAGGGACCGTGGTGCTGCTGGGGGCTGCTCAGCCTGGGGTGCTCTGTGGGGCCATGGCGCAGGAGCTGGCCATGGGGAGGGACACTAGAGGGGACTTCTCCCCCTGCCCTGGGTCCATCCAGCTTTCAGTCCATGCTTGCCCTCCTCTGGGCTTGAAATCCCCCTCCTGTGCTGGTGCCTGTGAAACCCTCTGCCCCTTGGCTGCAGCCGGTGGGGCAGAAAGGTGTCTGTCCGCCCCCCGAGCTGCCCCCCAGGCTGGCCCTCCCCTGCCCACGCTGCTCGGCTGCGTGCTAATGCTTCTCCCTCCGTGTCTGAGCCATATGTGCCCGAGTGTCTAATCCGCTATTAATCCCTAATGACTAATCCTTTTAGGTGACGGCAATGGCTGGGAGGTGGCAGGAGGGGAGGGGATGGCCACTCTGTGTACCACCACTGCGGTCGCCTCCTAGACCACGTCCCCTGTGTCGGGGGACATCTCAGCAGGTCCCAGCCTCCAGCCCAACCACACAGCTCCTACCCCTCGCGGGAGGCTCGTCCTGGGCCACCGCTGTCCCCAGCGTGGGGATGGGTTGAGGATGAGGAGGGCTCGCCTTGGCCATCCCTGGGGCTGGGGGGAGAGCTGGGGGGCTCCCACCACAGCTTAGCCCCAAGGCTTTGGGCTCCCCTCTCCCGTGCTTTGGGGTTAGTTCCCTCTTTGGGAGCTGCCTTAGCTGGAGGGGGACTGGAGAGGGCAGTAACAGCCAAGCGGTGATGGGTTTTCCTTGCCTGCTGGGCCAGGCGCAGGCAGGACCCGGGGGGGTGCGGGACAGGCCCATTTGCAGCACGTTTGCAGCCCCAAAAACTCCTCAAGAGCTCTTCCCCAGCCCCTTCTTAGCCAAACTGGTGCTCGCGCAAGTGAAGCACTTTGTGGGTGCAACCGTGAGGGTGTCTGGATCCTGGACCGGGTCTCGGAGGTGAGGATGTGGGGCTGGGGGCTGGGATGCTTCCAGGGACCCTCTGCACCTCCCTGTCCCCTCTCTCCACCCCAACACTGGTCCCTACAACCCATGCCAACCACCCAGTGAGCCGTGGTGCCATGTCCTCTGGCAGCAGGGGACATCCTGGCGGCTTTACTCTCCCAGATGGGGTTTTGTGGCCAACCTGGTCCTCGAGCATCTCCGGAGCCGTGGATGCAGGAGGGTATACGTATAGGGAATACAGGGAGGGTATTCCACGCCTGCTGCCGGCTGCCGGCAGTGTGCAGCCAGCAAACCGCTTCGCCATACATTTTCCCACCATCCAGGGAGGGGGTTTATTTTCCCCTCTTCTTTTTGATGTATTTGAAGCAAAAGCCCTTGATGCTTTTTCTCCCCGCCGCAGCAGCTGGGGCAGAGCTGGAGCCTGGGCGAGCAGTGGCATCCAGCCGGGCTGGGAGCGGGCACGGGGGATTCCCACCCTCCATCCTCCCTAGTGAGGCAGATCCCGAGGGGTACCCGGAGAATAAAACCAGCCTCCCAACGCCCAGCCTGGTGTCTTTAATCACCAACAAAGCCGAGCTCAGCCGGCGCAGGACCCCACGCTCCCGCGCACTCCGCGGCGGTGCTGTCACCCCGCGGCGGTCCCTGGCCCCGGGAGGACGGGGATTATGCCGGATCACTCGTGTATAAAATTGCTCCTTGTCCGGTGAGGAGCCCGTCGGCAGGGGAAGCCGCGATGGGCTCCACTTGCCGCCTCGGCACGGAGACCTGCCGGGCCCTGTGCCACGCGGCGATGCGGCGGCGGCGGCGGCTGCAGTTTCCATATCTGGGCCATTCACCACTCGAGACTTTTAGCGCCCGGAGCAACGGCATGTACTGCTGATGAGTTCTTTCTGCTCCAGTAATTACAGTGAGGAATTTGTCAGAACGAGCTTTCTAAAACCTTCTTGTCTTGTTCTGATTTTACCTGGAGTGTAAAAAGTCATTAGTATGGTAAAACGGAGGCTGTGCTAAGCCAGCAAGCCATCCAGATAACGCAGTTTACNGAAAAAGGGGAAAAAAAAAAATGCTGGCTTTCTATTTTACCCAGATGGAGTTTTCCATGATTGAAATTAGCAGGATGGGAAGGCAAGCGGAGAAGGTGGCAGGCCTGTGGGCTGGGCACGGTGAAATGCGCCGGCTGCCGATGCCTCGTCTTCCCCTCAGCAGCCGCGTCTCTGGCTCCTGAGGCACGGAGCGCCCCAGCCGCTGGTCCCCCTGGCATGGGCCAGCCCTGCCATTTGGGGAAATTTGGGTTTCATCCACAACCCCACTTTCAGGAGCTTTCTTTCCTGCCTGCGAATGCAAGCCCAGGTTCATTGAGTACAGCGTCATGGTTGGAGAGGCTCCTGCCAGCCCCAAGCCACAGCCCGTGATGGGGCTGTGCTGTCCCTGTACAAAAAAGCTGGTGGAAAACTCACCTGGATGATGTCCCGGATCCCCTGGGGCTGCTGCGAGCACCGCGCTGCAAGGCATCGAGCCCAGAGTGGGGAAAACCCCTCCTGATCCCATCACGGCCTGAAAATAGCATCATTTGTGGTTTCAAAGCCTCCCAGCCCCTTTGGGCTCCAGTTTCAGGGATATTCGCAGATGTCAGGGACCGTCTGGGGAACTCAGGCTTGAAATGAGCCAGGAAAAAAATCAGAAAAAAATCATATCAATAGGAAAAAAAAAGGAGCTGAGGTCAGGAGAAGTTGTGAAGCGGGTGCCAGCACCCTCCCTGCTGTTCTCAGCAGAGAGTCACAGCCCGGGTTTGCCGGGAGCGTGAGCGGGGCTCTGCCCACAGAGGGTCACCGACCCGGCTGGAGGGAGGGAGGTGGGTGTGATAAGGCCTGGGTCTTTCTTTTTCAACTTTCCATCCAAAAAACAATTGAAATTTAGCCAAATGTGTAATTTGGTGAAGAGGATTTCACTCACAGACCCTTCCTCCGTCTCCCTCTGGGGGACGATGCCCAGCTGGGTACCACAGCATCCATCCCTGACGCTGCTTCATTCCTGTTCTCCCTGAAACCCGGCGGGACCTCCCACCCCCCCCGTGGCTTTTGGGGTTTTTTGCTAATAGGAAGTTTTACAAAAAAAGAGATGCTTCTGCCTTCGGCTCTAATCGAAGCATTTTGGGTTGGATTTAATTAAATGATAACTTTCTGGGGGCTGAAAGGAAACCCTTTGGTGGGGGCTGCTTGGATTTCAGGGTATTTCTAGCACCCCTGAAGGCCACTTCAAAGAAAAGAAGTGATTCCAAGGCAGAGCATCTCTCTCTGCTGGTGCAAAACCCAAACCTTCAGTTTTCCTCCCTTCTTATTTACTTCCACGAGCAACTTGGCAAAGTTCAATCAAGGTTGGAAATGTTTTTGATGTCACCAGATTTGTCTTTCAGGCCCAGAAATCCTGGGGAAGGGGAGAACATTTCAAGCCAGTGTTATCTCCCAGAGACACGGCGACTCCCGGGTGCCAGGCAGGTATTTTAGAGCTTAGATGGGTATCTGGGGAATGATGTTTATAAGCCGGGCAGCGAATTAACCCCTGTGTACGACAAAGCTCAGCTTCTGCTTTTCCCCTTCCTTTTCCTCCCATGAGCTATTTTGGGGTGGAAAAGCCCATTTTTCCATATTGCCCTGGTGTGCAATACATAGTGTCTCTGGTTAATATTAATTATTCCCTTTTATTTAACAATGTGAGACCCCCATATCTGCGCGCCCCGGAAAGACTGGCGGCTCAGTGCTCTGCTCCCAGAGTAAATGGCAGGTGAATAAGATTAGGAGCCGTGAGTGTGCGCTGCCTAAGAGCCTTAACTGGCAATTCCCAGAAACGGTAGGGAAATAATTCAATATTATTTATGTGATGCCGCTATGTCGGAGCCGGGATTGGATCACGGCTTCCTGCAGCGCAAGGAGTCACCCAGGACACACCAAAGGGGGTCCTCGATTCCACTTTCCCCCCGCTCAGACCCCAAACAGGGTGTTGGAAGCATTAAAGGGATGGATTTGGGAGAGCAGTGGTGATGGGAAGGGTCCGGGTGCTTCCCTTTCCTCCCCAGGCTCCCCTTTCACCCCTCCTGGGTGTCCCCAGCCAGATCTGGGTGTCCCCAAATGGTACCTGTGTATCTGCCCCTCCCAGCCTGGCTGTCACCCTGTGGTGCTGGGGGGGCCGTGAAGATGCTTCAGGGTGTTTGGGGTGCCAGTAAAGCTGCCTTTGGTTCCAGAGCTGGAGAAGAACAGCGCTCATCCGGCTACTATTTCTATTTTGCTGAAAAAAACGGCGGTTTTGGGTTGGCAAAGGGAAACAAGACACCGGTTCAAGGTCAAGCTCCATCAGCTTTGGCCAAAAAACTAGAAAAATAACCCCCATGCGGGTGATTCAAAGCATCCGACTTCACGCTCCCAGAGGGGGATTTTCTTTCGTCTCTTTGCCCAAACCCAGAGCCAGAAGCTGGCCGCAGTCACGGAGAAGCGTGTGGCGGGGGGACCCTGCCGCCCCCCACTCGCTGCTCTCCACGGCCCCGGCTCACCCCGCGCCTGATTTTTCTTCCCCTTTTTCTAGCCCCATCCCCAGTTTCTAGCATTTTGGCTATTGCCCCGCTCCGCAGTGCTGCCCCTGACCCTCCTCTTCCCCTCTCCATCCCAAGGACGAGGCGGGTCAGAGGATGCTGCGGGATGGAGCATCCCAGGGTAAGGCTGGAGGGCTGATCCGAGAGGTTGATTTAATGCGAGCGTGGCAGTTTACTCACTAAGAGAGGTACAAATATCACTTGCCAAGTGCGTAACCCAGGATTTGGCCGAGGGGAAAGGCAGTCCATTTATTTCTCAGGGTATATTCCCTGCCGCTCACAGGGGCTGGTGAGGGCAGAGTCCGAAAGGTGCCCCGGTGGGATGCGCCCATCCCATCCCTGTGCCACCCAAACACGCGTCTTCTTCTCAGGGACACGTGTCTTCACCAGCACGGCCCTCTCCGCTGACCAGCAGGTGCTTCAAGATGTGCCCTCAGTTCTAGGAAAGCATCAAATGGTTTTATTGGGCTGGTCCAGGATTTCTTCACCTCCCCATCCCCTGCCCAGATCCTTCAGCATCTCCAGGTGGAGCACCGGCGATGGGAGAAGGGAGTTAAAGCAGCTGGAAAATGCTTTTAACAATCCTCAAAGCCACTTTGCATCTTCACATTGTTTCCAGTAATAAAGTCGGGTTATTACAAAAATTTATTGCCATCAAAAGCTGACAAACCTCCAATCCATCCACCGTGAGGTTTAATATTCCTCCTGGAGAGCTTTCCCTTTCCGGCGGCGGCGGGCCCTTATCTGCCATCACCCACCGGGGCGGGCTGTGCCGCGGTCGGATTGGGTTTGCCATTCGAGGGGGGGTGTTTGGTTTCTACTCCGCAGGATTTTTCGGTTTCGGCATGCCGGAGCTGTTGGATCCTGCTGGGGTGCAAAGGACCCGCACGGGGTGGGACAGGCGGGGAGACCCGAGTGATGCTGTGGGGCTCAAAGGTGTGAGTTGGGACACACATCCCCTGAAAAAAACCCCACACATTAAATATGGAGATTTTATTAATAGCAAAATTATCTGCCAGCAGATAAAGTGCAGAGCCCCGGTGCGTGCACCAGCGTTCAAGGGCTGTTGCAAAGAGCAGCAGCTTTTTGGGGGACCGCACTGCCCCCCTGAGATGGGCTGGTGGCAGAGCAATGGGAAACGGGAGGTTTTTTCCCAGTTTCTGGCCGTTTTAGAAAGGGGAGAAGAGGAATCTGCTTTGGGATGGTTTCTCCCTCCTCCCCTAATTATGGACAGATGGAAATGTGGAATAATAAGGAAATAAGGAATAAGGAATAGGAAATAAGGAATAAGGAATAAAGAATAAGGAATAAGGAATAGGAAATAAGGAATAGGAAATAAGGCATAGGACATTAGGAATAAGGAATAAGGAATCAGGAATCAGGAATCAGGAATGAGGAATCAGGAATCAGGACTAGGACAGGGTCCATTCCTGGCCCCAGGCTCGGATCCCAGCCTTGTGGACCGGGAACCACCTTGCTGCCACAGACCCTGAACACATCCTCCTTGTAGCCGGGTTTTGGGGCTGCTCGCGCAGGGGATGCTGCCGGAGCCGCCACTCGCTTCCAGCCTGGGTAAGTGGGAGTCCGGGATGGAGACTTAAGTGACAAATTGCCTGCTTTTTAGTGGGATTAAAAATAGACGGCAGGCTCCTGGGATGGCACTAAAGCTCTGGCAGATCTGGCTCGCGGCCGGGCTGATAACGCCGGCGCCGGCGTGTGTTCTGGAGAGCTCTGGGGAGGCAGACGGGGAGACAGCGAGCCCCGTGGTCCTGGGGGATGCGGGGCTCACTGCGGTGGGGAGGCAAACCTCCCGCCCAGGACCAGCGTCCATCAGGGGCCGCCGTTAATTGCTATTAGAGACGCAGGGCCTCGGGGGGCTGCTTGCCCAGTTTGGGCTGGGCTGGTCCCAGTCTAGGGGGGCTATAGCCCATAAGGAGGATGGGGGCTGGCGGGGCTGGTCGGGTCCTTTCAGCTCTCACTGGGCTCCACTTTGGGGTGGAAAGAGTTTGGTTTTTTTTCTGCGTTTACCAAGAACTGGCACATCTGCATGGACCCAGCGCTCAAATCATGGCTTCGAACTGGGGAGAGGCCCGTTTTGGGGTCCCTCTGGTTATTTTGAGGTCCCAAAGCTCGTTTTGGGGTCCTTCTGGTTATTTCGGGGTCCCAATGCTCATTTTGGGATCCTTCTGCTCAGCTGCAGCCCTCGCTGCTGCCCAGGGGTCTCAGAGGCATATAACCAAGAGGGGGTAGTGCAAAGGGGTGGTAATTAATTAAGATCAGTAACGGGTGGAGCAGGGCTGGGCAGGTGCTGACAGCCCCCACCGGCCCTGCTTTTCCCATGGGAATCCCCCCGCTGAGGAGCATCCCTGCCTCCCCCCGCCCCGGGAAGGCCATCGGGGGCCAGCCCTGGCACTGAGCACCTCCCCAGAGCCCGCGTGGTCTCGCCGGCTTCTGGAGGGGGAACATAAATCTTTCAAGGCTGCAAATGTCGTCTTTTTTTTTTTTTTTTTTTTTTTATTCTGGGTGAAGAAAATGGAATTTTTTTTCCCAACTCTCCTCAATGTCACTGGTATGAAGAGACGGGAGCGGACGCTGTTTGTGCACCGCGGCCCCCTCCCTGCGCGGCCAAGCGGAAACTCGCCGCCTTCCCTTGCCTTCCCTTTGCATATTCTTAATTTTCTCGCTGCCTGGTTCTTTGGGGAGAGTTTTGCGTGTGCCGGGACGATGCCTGATGATACGGGGAGGGACTTGCGCAGCTGGGGCGCCAGGACATCCCATGGGCCAGCCCAGGGTCCCCCCCGGCACTGCAGCCTACGGGCACCCTTCAGAGGATGAGCACAGCTCTCCCGAGGCCTGAGATCGGCCCTAAAAGGATGCTGGGATGGTAAAATTAAATCGGTGAGGTGAAGGGAGGTGACAAAGGACACCCTACAAGTCGGTGGCAGGGGCTCAGCCCTTTTGCCCACCTCTTGCAGAGCCCTCAAAGGCCTTTTGACTTTGCAAAGTCTAATCCCAGGCTGGGGAAATGCCCCCACCCCAGGCGAATGGGGGACCCTCGCCATCCACACCGGCTCTGGGAGAGGAAGGGGAGACCGGGGCAGGAGGCGATTGTCTATCAGACCCCTCTAGGAGATCAAAAAAGGGCTGCAGACGTCAGAAAACCCAACCCCGTGCCCAGCCCTGTTAGCGGGGTCGATGTGAAGGATGCGTCAGACACGTCATCGGAGATGTCGGGGGCTTTAATTGAGATGTGACCACCTGTAGCCAAATACTGAGTCATCTTTGGCCAGATACCGTCAAGGTCAGGAGCGTTTCGTTCAAAAAAACGCTGAGCTCTGACAGAAATTGTTGCCAGAAGCCTTAAACACTGCGTTTTTGCCACAAAATTGCAATCCTTTCCCTGCCTGCCCCAGAGACAGCCCGGCAGCTATCCCGCTGGAAAATCCTCCCTCTCTCCTGACCGTTCCCCATCCTTCCCTTCCACGTCTTGGCTTTCCAGGGGCTTTATTTTATTTTAAACCGCTGCTGCATATTGAGCAGAAAAACGATGTTGAAGGAGGCTCTTTTGACCCTGGTGCTATAATTATTCCAGACTCCAGCGATGCGCGTGGTTCAAATGTTATTTTCCCTGATGCCCCCCAGCCCCGGCTGGCAGCTCCGTCCCGTCGGATACGGGATTACCTGCAGTCCCGGAGGCCCAGCGCAGGTGATAGGGGATGCAGGCAAAGCCCTTTGCATGGGTTTCCCGGCAGGTATTTGGCATCCTGCGAACGCCCAGGTGCAAAATGAGGGGTTTTCTGCCGGTTTCAGGCACGAGACTCGATTTCTGCTGCCTCGAGCCTGTACCGGCTGTGATGATGGTCCTTCTGGTGCAGGCAGCAGGTTGGTGTTGGACCCAGAGAGCAAAGCGAGGAGCCGAACCCAGTCCCTTCTCTTACCTCTGCCTTCCCCCCTGTACATCACCCCCTCCAAAATCACAGCAGCCCACTCCCACTGGGGTCTGCCTCCTCCATCCCCCCTCCCCGGGGCGCTGCTTGAAGGGGTTAATCCACTTTGTGCAAAACCAGATGGGAAAAATGTGCGCTGTTAAATGAGCTCCTGAAAAATTCATGGTCCTAAATGGTCTTCCAGGGGGTTCTTCCCCCACTCCACCCCCCACCCCCGCAAGGAGTGGGAAATCCCAGCTGGGAGCTACTAATGGCAGGAAGGAAAGGGCTTCTCTGGGCCCCGCTCCAGATGGGACCCCACCCCCCGCGGGACACCCCGGCCATTACTGGGGTGGCCATTAGGCAGCACTGGAGCTGACCCAGATGAATTAGCAGCTGCTCCATCGTCATCCCGGCCGGACACACCAGCTGGGCAGGCGCTGGGGATGGGGCTCCCAGCTCCGGGATAAAAGCCGGTCTCTGGTTTCACCTCCCAGGGATGGTGGACAGGGGAGGTTTTTGCTTACTGGGGTGGGCAGGTGTCCCATCTGCCCACAGCGGATCCCCGACAGCAGATCAGGAGCCTCCAGGGGGAATTAGGGCTGTGCGTGATGACTCCTTGCTTGCAATTAGATGGTCCAGCACTCGGTTGCCTGCCCTGGTCAGGGGTCTGCTGGTGTCGAGCCGTGTCCCATGGGAAGAGGCACGGAGGGGGCACGGGGGAAACCCCCCTCCTGCTGCTGGGGCCTGGCGTTTTGGAGATGATTGGGTGCTTTTTGGGGTGTAACGGGGTGCCCAGCTTGGGGCCACTCTGCAATGGGTGTCCTGTGGGAGATGCTCATGGTGGTGGGACTCGGGAGCTGCCACCACGCCGTACCCAGGAGCAAACTCAGCCCGATGCACTGCCATGCCTCCAAAAATAAGGCAGGCTGCGGGATGCTCAGCCAGTATCAGCCCTTCTCCCAGCACCTCCCCCTGCCACCATCTCTGTCCCCGACAAGCGCTGTTGTGACAGGTCCAGCGAAGGGGAAAGGGAGGCCCTGCTCACTGCTGGGGCCTCTCGCTGCTCGGCTGGCAATGGTCCTCAGCCCCGGCCACATGGTGCTAGGGCAGGTGGCAGAGGGGTCTCGCTGTGGGGGACACAGAGCCACCAGTATGGGCGTCCTCACCCAGAAAGGTCACGGTGGCCATGGGGAGGGGGGACCTGAGATGAGGAGCATCTAGTAGGGGAGGCAGAGACAAGGGGTGTGGGATGAATGGAGGGAGGGAGGGAGGAAGGGAGGGATGGATGGATGGAGGAATGGAGGGAGGGAGGGAGGAAGGGATGGATGGATGGAGGGAGAAATGGAGGGAGGAAGGGATGGATGGATGGAGGGAGAAATGGAGGGAGGAAGGGATGGAGAGATGAATGGAGGGAAGGTTAGAGGGATAGAGGGATGGGTGAGGGATGGAGGGATAGGGGTGGATGGGCAGGGAGAGGGTATAGAGAGATGGACAGTAGATGGAGGGATGGATGAACAGATAGAGGATATAAAGGGATGGATGGGTGGATGGATGGATGGATGGATGGATGGATGGATGGATGGATGGGCAAAGAGAGGGTACATAGGGATGGATGCATGGATGGATGGGTAGGTAAATGGAGGGACAGAGAGGGTATACAGGGAGGGATGGCTGCTGGATGGACACATAGCAGCTGACTGTCCCAGTGACCTGATCCGGAGATAGATTTTGATCCAGAGTTAGAGCTCTGCTCTCATCTGAACTGGCCGTTTTCATGCTCCCCTGGTAGTACCCCAGCCTCGGAGAGCTGGTGGGGTCTCATCCTGCTCAGCCACTGCCAGGTTGTCAACCTTGGGCCAGCCGCAAGCCCCGGTGCTTACCGAGCCCGTGCCCAGAGGACAGTCCCCCACCATGCAGGCACGTCCCCCTGCCCTCAGGGGATAACCCATGACCAGGCGCAGGCGGGTCCCCTGCCCTCTGCCCGCTCTGTAGGGCCAGTTTTTCTTTCCATTCCTGCAGTAGCACCTCCCTGGGGCACGCACAGCTCCGATGCCGGGGCTGGACTGGGGGAGAAGATGTTTTCGCCACATTTCTCCCACCCCACGTCTCGCCGTGGCTCTCCTTGTGTTGAAGAGGGACCCTTTGAGGCTGAGGCGTGTGTGTGTTTTTGTCAGTTTTCTGCCTTCTTCTCCCCGGCTTACAGTGAAAACCCATTACCGGGATAATCGCTCGGTGCCAGTCTTCGCCGCATCCCAGCGGGACCCGTTTCGCGGGGGTCGGTGTGTTCCTCAGCCACCCTCGGGCTGATGCGCTTTCCTGGGAGGGATCGCTGCGGGTGGATGGACCCAGCGAGGGGTGAGCAGGGGGATGCGATGGGCACAGGGCTGGCCAAACTGGCCAAACAGCCTTTTCCATGCAATTCCCGGCTGAACCCACCCTGAGGATGGCAATACACCGCGGGAGGGAGCTGCGGGGTGGCAGGATGCTGAGGACCCACAGGTCAGTACACCTCAATGAGCACGTCTTACCTGATATGGGGCCACCCAGGACATTCCCGTACCCGACACCTCACCCTGCAAATCAGTCCCAACACCAACCCAACCCCTCCATTACCCACAGATTGCCCAGGATCGACTCAAGCCCAGAGCATCCCAGTGGGGGGAGAAAGCAGCTCGGATCCTGCCCCACCAGGCACGCGTGCCCCAGAGGGGGCTTGGCCAGGAGCTATTTGGCACCATGGATGGGACACCATGGGCNGTCGGGGCGGTCTGGTGTCCCCCGGCGAGAGCGTGGGGATGCTGATGGGGACCTGTCCCGGGGACACGGCCACCATGTGCTCTCCTGAATCCCTGCGAGGTCCCACACAGCACAGTATGGGGAGTGAGGCTGGAAAAGAAGGGATTCTGCATTTTTTAAAGTTTTATCTATATGTATAGGTGTCTATACATATGTGTGTATATATATGTATATGTATATATATATAAATAGGTCTGGGTGGAGGATGGGAGTAACTCCTCCAAGAGTGGGGTCTCTTTGCAGGCAGGGGCTTGCAGCCACCCACCCTGCCTCCTCCCTGCCTCCTCCCTGCCTCCTCGCTGCCCTCCAGCCCACTCAAGGTCTAGAAAGAAATGGTTGCAGCTCTGGAGCCGTTTGGAGATGACGAACGTCCCTCCTTGTCCACGCGAGACCCCGCCCATCCCTTTGGGCTCGTAGGAGAAACCAGCTGCAACCTCATCAGCCTTGTGGGAGGGAGCGGGGCCGGGGGCAAGGCTCTCCCTGCCCGCTCCTGCCTGCCAGCCCGCTGCCTGCTCTGCTCCGGGGGGTGTATGTCCATAGGGGTTGTAGGGTCTGTGTCCCAGGCGTTGAATCCATCGGTGCTCTGAGTTTTCCCGTCAGCCCTCCTGCACCTCCAGGCACTGCAGAGCCTTTGGTGATCCACAGGTCAGCATCATTGAATGGTTTGGGTTGGGGGGACCTTGAAGATCATCTCATTCCAACCCCCCTGCCCTGGGCAGGGACACCTCCCACCAGCCCAGGTTGCTCCAAGCCCCGTCCAACCTGGCCTTGAACACCTCCAGGGATGGGGCAGCCACAGCTTCTCTGGGCAACCTGGGCCAGGGGCTCACCACCCTCAGAGTGAAGAATTTCTTCCTAATGTCTCGGATGGATAGACAGGCCAGGACCTGGCCGTCGCTGAAATCCCCAGGTCGGGATACAAAACATACTTTTGCTTAAGGCAGAACCTGTTGCCTTTGTTTTCCCATCGTCTGCCAACGCCTCAGTTGCCTCTCTTCCATCGAAGGAGAGATGGAAGAATATGGGGATCCCCATATTTGATTTAGGTGCTGTGAATCCCCTCGGCCCCTCCGAAGCGACGCCGCAGTGACATAGGCTGGTCCTCCCCGTGCTGTTCCCTGCGCCTAACAGCACCCAGCACCGCGCTCTCGTGGCCACTGCTGATTTCGGAGGAGCTGCTTTCAAACTCATCCAAGCGGCTAAATCCTCCCCCGAATTTCCACTTTTTTTTTTTTTTTTTGGAAAAAAAAAACCACCATAAAGCAAACAACAAGGCAAGAAAAGAAACGCTATTGCTGGCCTCCCCGGCTGCCAAGATAACCGCCCCCTCCTCCCGAGCTGCTGTAATTAGGTGCCTTGAATCCCCGGCGCTGGAGAAACGTGGTGTTCATCAGTTTTCTGCGAGGATGCCGGGATTCTCCGGTTTAATACCGGGTGTTTTGGCACGAGGTGGGTGTTCGCACGTGGAGCACAGCTCGGTACCCAGCCGCGGGGATTTGCACCATCGGTCCTGCCCAGTGAGGGAAACCCAAACTTTGGGTTCTTTTTTTTTTTTTTTTT
>VUYV01000148.1:757440-827479 GCA_008711295.1 Anarhynchus alexandrinus | reverse complement strand
CTCTGTGCCCCCCCCCTCCAGCGAAATGGGTAAAGATTAGAGTTTATTCCCGGCTTAATAAAATGACAGCTTGTGTTTGCGAGCGGGCTGTTTCCCCGGGCAGGGAGCGGGGTGGAAGGGGGGAGATGGGGCGAGGGGGCTTTGGTCCCCCCCCTCAGCGCCCCCCCTCCCCAGCTCCTTGTCTGCTTAATGCAGAGCTGCTTTGGCAGGAGGATCAGGGGCTTTATCCGCTATTATCCACTCGCTTATCCCCCAGACCCGTACCCAGGCACTTTCCCAGCCTGTGCTGAGTTACGCGGCGAGTGCTGCCGAGGTAGCATCATTTTGGGGTGAGGGGATGGGGGTGCAGCCCCTGTCATCCCTCTGTTTTTTTCTGCTCTTCCCCCTCCCCCCCCTCCCCATGGCTTTTGGGGCAGGGGTTTTGGGGCTGGAGGCTGCTCCTGCCTGTGGCCTGGGCAGGGGGGGGCTCCTACTGCCTGCGCTCACTTGCCCTGAGTTGCATCCAAATCACTGCTGTGCCATGGCTGAGCTGCGGTGACATCCCGGCCTGCCCCGGTGACAGCCCTGGGGATGGGGTGGGTTTTGGCGAGCCAGGCCGAAGTGGGGTCACACACCCTGGGGGACACAGGGCTGTTTTCCATGGGTGGTTTTTTTCGGGTGGTTTCCGTGTAAAACCAAGCCCCAGCCAAAGCAGCTTTCCCTGGCAGCCGCCTTGGCCAAGCAGAAAGTGGGGGGCTGCTTGCAGTTTGGGGGGTGGCTACCTGGACCCCTCCTGCCAGCCCGGCTCCGGCTGTAGGCTCAGTGTGTCCCAGGGGCTGTGCTGTCCTGCTCAAATGAGACCCCCCCCCAGGAGCCAGAGGGGTCTCTGGACCATGCCCAGCTCCATTTTGCACTGGCAGCCCATGGCCAAGGCACTTTTGGGGCTCAGGCAGGGCTTTCTCGGGCATCTGCAGCCCCCCGAGGCTCTTTGAGGAGCTTGGGGAGCTGCTCACCCACAGTGGTGAAATAAGCGGGGGGGGGGGACACACACGTGGGGAGCTGGTGGGGGGTTTCCCCCCTTAAAAAAACTCTGACCCCAGTGCGGGAGCAGAGATGCTCCAGGCTGGCGAGCACCGCAACTTTGCATAGCATCCTTTGGGGTGGCAGATGCTGCGTCCCATTGTCCCCCGAGACTGGGTGTTCCCTGGGGTGCTGCTGGGGCAGGGTTTGCACTCTCTTTGGGACCGCCAGGTGAGGGGGTTTTTCGGGCAGGGCTCTGGCAGCCGGCAGGGAAGCGCGATCTCCTTCCGCTCCTCATTTCGCCTGGATGAGATTCAGCCGCCTGTCTCGGCGCTTCCCCGGGGCGGGTGCGCTGCTGAAGGCGGCTCACGGCTTTGCTGGCAGGTGATGGGAAATATCCCTGTGGAAGCAATCCATCCGGATCCCCCCCCCGGTGCAGGGGCTGGATGCGGCCCCCCGATCCCCATCCCTCCCTTGGGGTTTCTAAGCCCCCCCGTCTTGCTACTGGGCCACCGACAGCCCCGTGGGTCAGGCCTCTGGTTTATCCCGGGGCAGGATCTGGCCATGGGCTGGGGGATGGGATGGGTGGGGGGTCCCCGTGGCGGCGATGCCAACGTGGAGCGGGCGAGGGGGGCCTGTGCCAGATGTGGGGCCGGGGCTCGCTGCGGGAGGATGCCTGTGCTGGCAGGGAGAGATGCCTCTGCCGGGAGTTTTTAGGCTCGTTTCACCATGCACAGCTGCCCTCGCCGCCGCTTCGGCCTTCCCTGGACAAATAAAGATCTCGGAGGGAGCCGGAAAAAGAAGCGGGGAGCTCCTAATTCTCTCAGCTCCTAATTCTCTCAGCTCCTAATTCTCTCAGCCTTCCTTACAAATCCCTGGGGCTGGTGGCAGGGGTCAGCCAGCGGCGAAGCAGCACCCTGCTCTCCTGCCCTCAGTTTTTTTTATTTTATTTTTTTTAATTCCCTTTTCCCTTCTTTTTTTTATTTAAGAGCAACCCTCAGCGCCAGCCTTGCCCCTGCTGCGCTCCCCTGCCGGCACCGGGAGCCCCGGGAGCCGCTTGGCCGCCGGCCCTGGATCAGCTGCTTCCAGAAAAGGGTTTTTTTTTTTTTCTTTTAATTCGGCACCTCCGGGTTAGGATGGCCCCGGGGTGGCCCCAGGGTTTGCGGGAGGGACGGAGGGACCCCGGTGCCGCAGCGCAATGAGGGGTGCCGGCGGTGTGCGCTCAGCGCCGTTGTGCTGCGAAGCTGTAAGGGACCTGTTGGGTTGCGGCATGGAAGGAGGAGGGGGGGGAGGGCAGGATTTACCCGCTGGTTTGTGAAATAACTTGTTTTGTCCGTGGGGTTGAGCTTGGACTCCTCTGTCTTTCCCTCTGTTGCCTGCTGAGCCCGGTCCCCGCAGTGTGCCTCGGTTTCCCCTCTGCCGGGGCAGCACCCACCCAGCGGCAGTGGTCCAGGGGTGCTGGGGTTATTCAGCATCTGTCCTGGTGTGTAGGGCAGGCTTGGGGTCCCACGCTGCATCCTACAGCCCCGGCGCCTCCATCCCGCTGCCGGTGGGGATGGGGCCATGCTGTTCCCCCTGTGTCTCCCGCTGGGTATTCCCACCGTGGGCAAGTTGCAGGGGTGGGGTTGGGGTTGAGGGATGATGCTGTGGCCCAAGACTCCATCTGTGGTGGGGGGCTCGAGCCAGCACACCCCAACCACGGCGGTGGTGGGATACGGACCACCCCCCCATGTCCGTTTCAGCTCTGAGCATCTCCCGTCTCGAGGATTTTCAGACCAGCAGATGGAGATGTGCAATAACTCGCTACCGAACCGGCAATGTATACCCGGCGTTTGCTCATTTAACGCCCGAACCGGGAAGGGACGCCCGGCGTTTGCTCATTTCTCAGCCCCCATCCCCACCAGGCCAATGGGGGTTTGGAGCGGCCGAGCATCCTGAAGGCGGGAGCAGAGAAGAGGTGGTAGGATCTTTCCTCAGCCTGGCAGGCAGGTGAGAGGACAGGATCCGGCCTCTGAGCTGGGTTAAACCTGGCACGAGTTTTACCTTTGGTGCCGCAGAAAAGGGGGTCACGCAAGGGCACCCCGGAGCCGAAAGCCATTCGGCTTTCGGCTCCGGGGTGCCCTTGCGTGACCCCAGGTCCCACAGATACCTTAAATCCCAGCAGGATGCTTGTGCTGGGACATGGGGGTGCGAAGTTGGGCGCCTCACCGGGAAATTGCCTTTTCTTCTACCCCTTTTGTCCTCTCGGTGGTGTTGAGGAAAGAGAAAAGGATGGGGGATGCTGTNGTCTTGGGGGGCAGCCCCCCCCGGGCTGGGCTTTGCTCAGTGATTTATAGAAACCGCTCTATTTTGGGGGGGGGGGTTTAAGTGTTGTTTAATTCCCCCCACCATGACCGCCTGCTGAGGTCCCTCCTCGCCCGGCCTCTCTGCACCCTAAAAAGAGGAGGAAAGGAAAACCCAAACCAGCAGGTCCCCGCAGAGCATCCCTGATGTTGCACCAGCACATCCCAGCTCCATCCCCTCCCGTAGCTCCCCCCTCCCCGGGCTCTACCAGGGAGGTGGAGAGCAGGACGTGGCCTCATCCTGGGAGATGATGGGTGAAGGAAGGAGCGCTTACATGGCATAACCCGATTTATTTTTTTTCGGCTCCTGCAATTCCCTGGCTGAAATAGCCCGTGATGGGCGTGCGGAGGAATCGGCAAGCTGCCGGTGCGTTCCCCTCCTGCGTGGCGCCTGTCGCTGCCGCCGTACGAGCATCCCATCCATCTGGAAAAGGTCACTCACGCTAATCTAATCAGAGTCTTTTATTATTAAATACACGGCTCTGCTAATGAGCAGCCCCCCCCGGGGAGCGCGGGAGGCAGCTGCTCCTGGGGTGGGATGCGCAGTGACAGGGTCGGGGACCCCAGCGGTGCCCTTGGGGACGGGGTGGCTTCCGGGGAGTTTGTCCACGTGTGATGGCAGAATGAGAAATGGTTCACTGGTGTGAAGTGAGGCAGGTCCTGGTGCTCCTCGCCAAGGGGAGAGGGGGTTGGATCTCGCTGTTTCCCTAAAAACTGGGAGACACGGTGTCCTCCAGCTAAATTTGACGGTGGCCCAGCATTCCCCACCCTGCGGGAGGCACCAGCCGGGCTGGGGGACTTATGGGCTGTCACCTGTGTCCCAGGTTTGGGATGTAGAGGCTGCTCCTCTGGATGTGGCTCTCCTGGGGACTGTTATCTTTTCTTTTTTTTTTTTTTTAAAGCTGTTGCCCGACCTGTTGCCGTTCCCCTCTGGGCACACATCCCTCGCTGCCGGTGGGACGCGGAGCCCCTCGCTTACTGGTCTTGCCTCCCATTGCCTCCCAGGAGGATACCCTAATCAAGGCAATTTGCAATCTTCTGATGGAGCCGCCGTCGCCGTCTCCCGCTGGCAAGCATTTTTCCCATCACTTGGACATATTTGCCGTCCTTGATTTGTCACTAGCTCTGCTGACAGCCTGAGTGGGTGCTGCCAGGGTGGCTTTGCCCCCGCTCGCAGGTGCTGTCACCTCCCGGCCCCTGCAAGAGTTACCGGGGCAGGTTTTGCCACGGTTAAATGGGCTCAGCTGGGCTGGGCTCCTCTCCAGGACTGGCAAAAGTTGAGAATTAATTAATTTTTGATTTATTTTTTTTTTTTAAGGAAAAGCTATGCTTTCCCTCTTGAAGATAAATAAGATTGAAGATGCAATACCCGCCGCTGCCAGCTCGGTGCGGCTGCTGGATGTGCTCCTCTCCGGGTACCAGCTAAATTAAAAAAGGAAGGGGATATATCCCAGCCCTGCGTGTTCGATGCTGTGGCATCGAACCTTTGCTGGGTTCCAGCACCACCCACCCTTTGCTGGGTGCCAAAGTCCCGAGCTGTTGAGGTCCCCAGCCCAGTGCCTGTCCCTGTCCCCGGCTTTTGTGGTCCCTGGGGTGGACTGGGTTTATCTGCGCCTCCTTGCACTCCTTGGGTGCCTCTGAAATTGCATCCCGCTCCGGCTCCCAATGCAGCCTGACACACGTCACCAGGGGGGGAAATTAATCGGTGTCTAATCAGTCTGAAACGTGTCGCTCGGCACAGCCCGGGCTAGCGGTGGCAGCAGGGGGGGGGAACACAGCCCGGGGGATGTATTTGATGTTCAGATTTGGAGGGTTCTGGGAGGATGTTCCTGCTCCCGGCCGTGGTGGGAAGGGATGGAGAGGGGACAGGGGGAAACCAAGCAGGACACGTGGCTTTCGGGGGGGGTCATTGCGTCACCTCCGCCCCAACGCTGTGATGTTGGGGGCTTCTTCCTCGGGAACTGCTGTCTCTGTCCCTGTTTCCCCCGGCCACCCTTCAGGGCTCTTCCTACTGCCTGTCCTCCCACTTCTGGCTCCCCGGGGGGGTTATTTGGGGAAAACATCTGTGCCCACCTGCTGCTGGGGGGCTGCTCGCAGCTCCCGGCATGCGGGGAACCCAGCATGGGGGGGAGGACCCAGGCCAGGACCCCCCACAGCACGTGCTGGGGGGGTCAGGGGCTGCTGGGGCTGCTCCCCTCTGCTGCCTTCTGGAGCCCCCAAGCATCCCTGTGGACGTTCATGGTCAGACACTTCCTCATCCTTCCCCCCCCCTCCTTTAATTAATGTCGTCTTTTTTCTTCCTCCTCCGTAAAGGCCCTCTCCTCCTGTACCCCAGCCTGTCCCTTGCCGTGATTTGTGGAAATTGCTCTAAAGTAGCTGCCGTGTAAAAGCCCTGCCGGCTCCAGGAATTTATGGTGGGCTGCGCCTCCACACGGCACATCCCATTTAGGCCATATTTATTTATTCCTTTAGGTTCCTTGCTTATTTTTTCCCCTCCCTTTTAATAATATCCTGGGGGAAAGGCAGAGCTCGGCACCACAGCCTGGAGTGGTGCTGGGATGGTTCCCTTAGCGCTGCCAGCGACGAAATACAGGCTGTGTGCTGGCCTGGGGCTGAGTCCCACCAGCATTTCTTATTTTATTGCTTCTGTCGATGAAGCTGGGCTGGACCTTTTGGAGGGGGAGAAGTCTCAAAGACCTGAAAAAAAAGGAGGATATAGCAGTACCACCAGGCATAAGCACAGCCCTGTATTAGACACTAGAGAATCCACTCAGAGCCAGCACTGCTGCTCACAGGAAGGTTTGATTCACTTTTCCTGGCCAGCACATGCTCAGTTCCTACCCCGGGCTGGTTTTGGGAAGCCTGGACCAGTTTAACCTCCCAGGATGAGCATTGTGGTCCTGGGTACCATGGGGCTCCCCAGCCCCATCACCACTGCGACCACGGGCAGAGCTGGGGGCCGGGAGCGTCCCCATGTCCCTGCGTCCCTCCCTTCCCTGCAGCCACAGCTGGGACATCTCACCGCCGCGCGCCGGGGGAAGGTAGTTTTACATTTGTAACAATTATTCACTTAATTGAGTTCCAATTAGCTGGGACTGGAGATGGAGGCTCTCGGCGCGTCGGAGGGAAGGGAGAGCTTGTTGTCTTTTATGTCGCCGAAAACAATTTTCAAGGCTCTGGCTGCTGGGAAACATTTCGGCGGTTTCCACGAGGGGCCTGCTTGTGTTTTCTAATTTCGGCTTCAGTTTTATTACTGGGTGGTTTTTTCCCCGGCTGTGTTTAAGCGCGGAGCCCGGGGGGAGCTCGTGTTGGGGCTGACTGAGCTTTGGGTGGAGGTGAAGGTGTGGAGGCCTCTGTTTCCCCTTTTTGTTGTCTTTTAGGGTGTTTGGAGGTGCTGTCCCCTCTTGGGTGGGAGTGTAGCACGGCAGGGATCAGTGCTGCGGGGTGGGGAGGGAAAGGGATGGGTGCGGTGCCCGTTCCTGGGACGGGTGCGGAGATGGGGTGGGAGCCTGACCCTTCCCTGGGAGCCAGGGCTGCCTCTAGCTGGAGCATCCAGCTGTTGGGACGTCCAGATGTCAGAGCTCCAGGTGTGGGACATCCCTGGCATTTGGAGCCATTGTTGCCTGTGTTTCCCCTTTGTGCTTGGCCCTGATGGCTGTGGAGGCAAAACCTGGACCGCCAGATTTCGGGGCTCTGAAGCCTCAGCTGGGGATGTGTGGGATGCTCAGGGGGGCGGGGTGGCTCTATGAGGGCTTGAAACGAAACGGCAGTTGGGACGTGTGTGCTGGTGGCCCGGTTAGGACCATCCAGGCTGGGCTTCATCCTCAGGGGCTGTGGGGTTTTGCTGTAGTCCTCTGGCTCTCGGTGTTTTGGACGGATGCGTCACCCCGTTGTCTCATCCAGGTGCTGAGCCATGTGGGGAAACTGAGGCAGCAGCATGTCCTGCCCTCATCCCGCTGATTCAGGGGTAGGATCATCGCCTTGTCACCCTGATATGGGGCTGGATCCAGGGACAATGGGAGCACTAGCGGTGCCGGCAGCCCTGAGACCGGGAGAAGCATCACCCCTTGCTTGCGTTTGCAGAGAACATGGGATGGCAGTTGTGCCTGGGGCTGCGGAGGTTCGCAGGGTCCCAGGGCGCCTCTCTGGGGTCTTGGACCACTGATGAAGTCCCATGGGCCTTTTCGTCCTGCAGCCAGGCTGGTGGCTGAATCCCAGTGACCGGTGACCACCGAAACCCCTCCGAAGGAGTCCTGAGATGGCTTGAAGCCAGCGGGAAGTCCTCTGCTCAGGATGATAACACAGATCCCTGCCACTCCCCCGCCATCCCTTCCCCTGTATTTAGGGAGGGTTTTCTCAGCGTGTCAGCTCAAGTCATTGCTTTGTGGATGACTTTCCCGGCTCGTTCTGATGCGGGACCACCATGGAAGCCCAGCTGGGGTGGGCTGTGGCCATGGCGCGTGGCGGTGGCCTGGCGGGGGACCAGGCAGCTGAGGCTGGTGTCTCACATCACCAGTATTTCGGCATCTCCCTCAGCGATGCGTTTGGTCCATTGATGTATCAAACCCCCAGTGCCGCCTGTAAACATCACGAGAGGTTTTAACCCTCCTGGCATGACCACAAACCTCCCCTCCCTCTTCTCCAGTGCTTTTCCTATACACTCTTCCCCTCCTAAGTGGGGATATATGTGCCGGGAGCCCCCCGCCGCATCCCACGGGATAAGCTGGGATAAAGACCCCCCCCTGGAGCGTGGCTAAAGCGATCCCTATGGCAGACAGCTGGGGCTGAGGCTAAGCTGTGGCTCAGCGCTGGCTATCGGTGCTGGATAAGGGGAAGAGGAGGAGGAGGGGGGTCTTCGGCCTCGGGACGGCGGGTGGGAGCGGGGATGGGGCTGGCGAGGCTGCAGTGGGGGCAGGATGGAGGGGCTGAGCCTCAATGTCCCCCTATGTCCTGTTTGCTGGGGATTTGGGGCAAGAAGGGAAGGTGAACGAGCCAGCATCCCCCGCCAGCTATGTCCAGTCTGTCCCTCAGCCTCTTTTCCCATGTGTCCATCGGTCTGTCCGACCCCGGTGTCCCCAAGCGGGGTGGCTGGTGGGGATCGAAACCCCGCGGTGGGGCGCTCACCGGTGGGGGGGACGGACAGGGGCTTTTGGCACTGCTTTTTGCAGCAGTGGAGACCCCTTGGCCTGGGAGGGTGGTCTTGATTTTAAGGCAGGGCTGGAGGGTGCTGTCCCCGTCCCCGCGTGTCCTCGCAGGCAAGGGGAGGAACAACTCAGCCCATCTGGCCGCGCGGCTGTGGCCGGCATGGGGCACATCTGGCTGGGCAGATGTGGGGGCTCCGCGAGGGGATCGCCGGCAGTTGTGTGTTTCCATCTCCCTCTCTTCCCCTCCTCTCCCCGCCGTGGGTCGCAGGTCGCCCCGGCTCCCAGCGGGCTGCTGTGGAGTGGGAAGCAGGGGACACGGGGGAGTCCCGTCCCATCCTGCTGTGGGACTGGGGTGGCTCCTCAGCCCAGGGAGGGTCCAGGCAGCCCCTGGCCTGGTTGGAGCCCCGGCCAGGCATGGAGATCTGCTTTTTTGCTTGCGATACCGAGTTGCGAGGGTGGAAGGACCATATGGTCCCCTCTGCGCCAGCCTAATAAACCCGGGAATGCAGGTCAGGCGCTGCAAATCCCATTAACCGCAGCGGGCCACAGAGCAGAGCCAGCGACCAGGGCTTAACCCTTCTGTCCCCCCAAACCCAGCCAGAGGTGGGGGGCATGAGAGCCACCTTCCCTCCTGGGGGCTGCTAGAAACCAGGGCAGGGGCTGGGGACAGCGGTGTGGGGACTGGAGCCTCTTGAGCTGTTTTGCTTGCCTGTCCATTCTTCCATCCTTCCATCCGTCCATCCATCCATCCTTTCTCCTTCCATCCGTCTTCCTTCTATCTCTTGAGCTGTTGTGCCGTCCTTCCATCCATTGCCTCTTCTCCCTAGAGCTATTCTCTGGCTGTCCAGCCACTTCTGATCTGCCTATCTCCTTCCATCCATCCATTTATCCATCTGTCCTCCATTCTCTCTGTTGGTTCGTCCATCCTTATCCACCCTTTCCTCTTTGCTGCCTAAGCCGGCAGCCATCCCTACAGCCACGCTTCTCCTTCCCTCCCCACCCTCGTCCCTCCGCGGTGCAGAGACTTGGCCTGGGCTGTGATCCACCGTCCTGGCACCCGCCCCGGGCTGGATGCGGCTGGGTTAGACCCTCTCCCGGCAGGATTAGTTTATGGCCAAGGAACGGAGGCGCCGGTCCTCTTCCCCTCCCGGCGACAGATTATAGCATCATTTAAATGCATTTTGTCTGTGGAAGGAAATAGCTTCTCTGGGTGCCGGCAGTCCGCCTGCGCTGAACTAATCGTGACTGTCGCATTAATCTTCATCCCAGCTCGTCCCCGCTCCCTTCCCCCAGCCGGCACGGCAAGGGTGCGGGTCTCTGCTCGGCGCTGGGGCCACCCCGGGTGTCCCCACCGCAGCAGGGCTTGGCCACACCAAGCTGCTGATTGCCGTGGTGGCTTATCTGAGCCGACCAGGGTCCCCAGCGCACATCTCCTCCGCCTGGCTGCATCGAGGAGAGGGGCTTTCCTTGCCCCCCCCCGGTGCACAACCCTTATTTGCCATCAGAGAATCTCCGTGGCAAGGAGGAAGGAGCTGGTTGCTGGGGGTCTGTGCCACGAGTCGGGGTTGGGGGGCAAATTGCAGACAAAAAACTGGCTGCTTTTGCCCTCCCAGTGTCATGGGTGGCAGCGGGTGCCCCTCGCCAGCAGGAGGGTGGGTGCTCGCTGGGGTGGCACAGAGGCTCTCCTGTCCCCCCACCCAAGGGACAGGCGGTGACACCAGGCATTTTGCACCATCCCAAGGGTGGGTTTCGCTCGGGGGCGTGCTGGGCATCGAGTCGGGTGTTTTTTGGGTGGGTTTGCTTTGTGAAATGACCCGAGCCCTCCCCAAACCCCAGAGGTTTTGAAGGGATACCAACTGATGCTGTTTCAATGAGTCAAACGCAGCCTCTCCCTGGCTGCCCGTCCCTCCGTCGGTCCTGCCGCCACCTCACCCAGGCGCTCAGGCTGGTGTTGCTCCAGCTGGTGGATCCTTTTCTTCAAATAATCTCACGCCTCGAAGAAAAAAAAAAATAAAAAATCCCCTTTTCTAATTGCTGGGGATGGCAGGAGCAGCTGTGGCTGTGTCAACCCGGGTGCAGGGAGGGCGCAAACCTTCACGTTTCGTGGCAGAAAGCAACCTCCCTCAGCCGGAGGAGCAGAAAGCCCCTTACCGGTGGGTATTTCTGTGCACCCATGGGTGCTTCCTGGGGCTCAGCACCTCTCCTGCGGCTCCTGGCTCTCCGGGAGGTGGGAACACAGCGGGACGGGCTCGGCAGCCGGCAGCGAGCAGTGTCAGCGTGGCAGGCGCTGGAGCTGCGCCCACGGCGGCGCTGGCACAGTGGCCTCCCCGGTGATGCCGGCAGCCTGTCCCCAGTGTCTGCCCAGCCCTGGGGAATTTGCCTCCTGGCTCTCGGACAAGTTTCATCCCAGGCAGCGTAGCTGCGGATGCTGCCCGTCCTCGTATCGAGTGCTAATCCTTTTATGAGCCCTCTAAGCTGCTTAACTCCCCTGTGCCCCCGCAGCAGAGCGTTCCCCGGGTGGGCTACGGGGTCCCACTTCCCCTTCAGCCCCGGGGAGCCCGACCGTGGCCGTGCTCCCAGCTGGGAAAAGCCCTGCATCCTGGCGTGCTCCGAAGCCCCCGCCGGGGAGGGGACCAAGCTGTTCCCGGGAGCTGAGCCGTCACATCCGCACCTTTCGCTGCCGCTTGACGCGGGTAATTTGGGCTCTCCTGCTCGGGAGCCGCTTGGGAGCGGTTGCAATCAGCGCCGGGAACGGGGGGGGGGAGATACGGGGGGGGGACCCAGGCCTCCTGGGAATCGTTGGCAGCCGCTGGCGGATGCAAAGACCTTGAGATGTCTTCCAGGCTCGCGCAGCGCGTGCCGTCAGCCCGGCTCCACGCCGACCGCCTATTCGCAGCAGCTGCTTTAGCGGAATGATTTTCGTGGGGTTTCTCTCTGCCCGCTGGCTGTGGCAGCGGGACAGCCGGCTCCCTCCGAGGGGCTCGGGCAGCTCCGTCCCCCGGGAACGCGTGGCCGAGAGGCACTGCATGCTGCCTGCGCAGGGGCTCTGCCTGCTTTGCCTCTATGGTGTTTATTCTTTTTGGTTTTTTAAGGCAAAATGGTCAAAATGAAAGACAAAAGGGATTTCCTAAGGGCTGTCAGACCTGGGCACTGCCGGGGTTCGCGCAAGGTGGCACCAACGTCATCTTCATTGCTTTTCCACCGGGTCATGTCCATGCCTGGAGAAGTTGGGGCTGGACCAGCTTTGGCGCACAGGGACCGCGGGTGGCACCCCTGGGTGGGTGACGGGTGACAGACCGGCTGTGACACCACCCTCACAGGCAGCCTGCGGGGATGGAGCGGGTCTGGGGCAAAGGAGCCGATTCAGCCGCCTTCCCCATGTGATCTGGGAGCTAAAAGTGGGAGGAAAGCCTCATTCTTAGATACTCGGCAGGACCTGCCAACCAAAAATTAACCTGGACCTGCCTAATTTTTGGTAATGAACCTTTGGAGAAACAGAGCATCCTTTTCTCCATGCTTTTGGAAGTAGGGATGCAGCCAGTTGTGCCCTATTTCTATGAGTGGGTCCGTGTGGTTTCGGCCAGTGCCTTGGCGTGGGTGCTGGGGTGGGTGCCCAGCGCTTCGGGGTCCCCAGGGGCAGTACCAAGGCTGGATGCTGTTGTGGTTTAACCCCAGCCAGCATCTAGAACCATACAGCTATTCGCTCGCTCCCCACCAACCCCAGTAGGGCAGGGAGATGGGGGAGAAAGAGGGAAAAGAACCGACCTCATAGGTTGAGATAAAGACAGTTTAATAGAACAGTAATGGAAGAGAAAATAATAATAATGGCAAAGGAATATGCAAAATAAGTGATGCAACACAATTGCTCACCACCTGATGTTTGATTGCCCGGCCCATCCCAAGCGGCGATTGCGCATTCCTGCCTCCCGGCCAACCCCCATGTATAAACTGAGCATGATGTCTGTGGTATGGCATATTCCTTTGGGCAGCCTGTCCTGTCTCTGGGAAGCTGAAAAAGTCCTTGACTTAATAGAAGCATTACTTAGCAACAACTAAACCAGTATGTGCTACCAACGTTATTCTCACACTAAATCCAACCCAGAGCAGCTACTAGGAAGAAAATTACCCCTATCTGAGCTGAAACCAGGACAAACATGTCTTCAACACACCCTTGCCCAGCCTTGGGCAGCCCCTGAGCATCATTCCTTTGCCGGACACTGCATCCCATGCCAAGGGTGGGTTCGGTGAGGCTGGAGCCACCCGCTGGGAAGCACAGCAATGCCTGAGGTCCCGGGGAGGTCTTTTGCAATTTTTTGTTTGCAGGACAGAAACCCAGCCAGGCGCTCGCTGCCCTTGCGAGTGCTCTGGACGCTGACTCACCAGTTCCTCCTTGCCATGGGACTGGACCGCTCCCGCCTGGGTCTGCTCTCCCCGTTCTGGGGCTCAGGAGATGCTCGGGGGAGGATGTCCTGCACTAACCCACACTCTCCATCTCCTTTGCAGCCCATGCCAAGGGACCAGCCCCCAGCCCTGAGCCCGCCGAGCCTCCCGGTGCCATCACGCTGCCCGTGAGCTACCGCCTCTCCAACACCCGCTTGGCCTTCTTCCTCAAGGAGGTGGGAGCCAACCCGGTGGGCAACGGCAGCGCCCCGCTGCAACGTGCCGAGCCCTTCGTCGTCTTCCAGACCAAGGAGCTGCCCGTCCTCAACGTCACCCTGGGGCCCTTCAGTACGGGGTTGGTGCTGCCCAAGGAGCAGCTGCAGCCCTCCAGCACCCTGGAGGTCCCCGACCGCCTCACCGTCAACTGGAAGGTGCGCGCCTTCATCATCCAGCCCCGGCTGGTGGCCAACCAGCCCGTGGTCCAAGTGCTCTTCTACGTAGCTGGCCGGGATTGGGATGACTTTGACGTCACCGACCGCCTGCCCTGCGTGAGGCTCCACGCTTTCCGCGACGCTCGGGAGATCAAGAGCTCGTGTCGCCTGCGGGGCAACCTGGCCACGTGCCTGGTGCAGGCGGAGCTGCCCCACGCCTGGTTCGGCCCCCCGGCCGTGCCGCTGGGCAGGCGCAAGAGCCCCGAGAGCCTGGAGGTGCCGGGCGAGAGCCAACAAGCCGAGCTCTACTACACCCTGCATGCCCCCGACGGGGCTGGCCAGTGCCTTGGGGAGACGGTCCCCCGCCGTGGGGCCGGGGGGGCCAGGACCGAGGGTCCCACGCAGCACCCGCTGCTGCGCATCGGCAGCGTCAGCCTCCTGCAGCCTTCCCCCGGGCCGCCCATGCAGGAGCATCGGCTGGACGGCAACGTCTTCATCCGCCTGCCCGACAAGCCCCTCAAGCCGGGTGAGGTGCTGAGCATCCTCCTCTACCTGATGTCCAACTCCACGGTGGAGCACTTCACGCTCAGGTGAGGTCCCGGGGCTGTTCCCACCCCGGGAGCAGCCGCCTTTTGAGGGAGTGGTTTTTTTTTTTTCGGCTGGGTTGTGTGAAGGCAGCCACGGGCTGGAAGGGGAGTGGATTGGGAGAGTGTGTTGTGTTTATGGGACCTGCTGGGTGCTGGAGTGGGTCTGGCAGGGCTTCGGGAGGGTGGGGGAGCCTAGAGGAGCTGCTGGCACATGGTTTTGCAACGTTCTGGGGCTTTGCAGTGGGAGCTTCGTGGAGGGAAGGGAGAGGTTGTCCATCCAGGGTTTCCACCTCTGCATCACCACTGTGGTCCGCTGCCTTCTCCCTCCCAGTCGCACTGGGATTAGGGCCCCGCCAGCAGATGTGGGTTTGTTCACAGCTGCTTTGGGGACAAGGTGTGGTATGGCCATGGGGCTGCTGGGGAGCGAGAGGGAGCTCCCCACGTCCCCCAATCCCACCCCTGCACCCACCTCCTAGTGTTGAGCACCCCAGTATGGGGAGATGCTGTGTGTCCCTAAGGATGGGGTGACGAGCCCCGATCACATCTCCTCAAAGGGCATTTACAAATGTCCCTGTGGTCACCGGGCCAGCAGCGAGCCCCTGGCACGGGGGGGGACACGGCGCTCCCGGCTCTCCTGTCCTTCACCCCACAGGGATGTGTTACTGTCCTGGGGGGGGCAGCACTGGGGGACCAAACTCCTGGAGGGGTGATGTGAGGGGACTAAATCCTATGAAAAAGAGGGGCTGAGGTGGGCTCAGCCCCATGGCTGTTGCTGCCAGCCTGGGTGAGGCTTCCAACAGCCAGGAGGGATCGGGGCCAAAAAATCCCCCTGCACCTACAGCAGGGTGCCCGGGGGGGGGGAGGGCGGTTCCTGGGGTGCCCCCAGGGGTGAGGGTCCAGCCCTGACCGTCGCTCTCCGCAGGGTGAAGGCCAAGAAAGGCGTCAACCTGCTGAGCACCAGGTCGAGGAGCGGGCAGTGGCTGGTGAGCTCGGAGCTGCTGACGGGCGGCAAGCACTCCACCGCCACCGTCGACGTGGCCAGGGCGGACGGGGCCGGGCCCAGGTAAGAGACCCCCCCCCTCTGCCCCACCCCCACCTCCCAGCACCCGTGGGGTTAGGGGAATTGCTGGGATTTGGCCCGGAGCCGGTCTCCCTTCGCCCCCACCCTGGGTGTGTGGGTGGCTGCGGTGCCACGTGGGTGCTGGTAGGGGAAACTGAGGCACAGCAGTGCGTGGCCCAGACTGTGAGACTCGGAGGCACTGAAGGGGGACGAGCAATTTTGGAGTCAAACCCTCAGCCCAGCTGAGGTCGGAGTAGGTCCCTCACCGACATGGGAAGGGGCTTAATTTTGTGTGTGGCTTTTAGCCTCGGCTGGCACTGTGCAGCTGGGCGGACGGCAGGTGAAGGTGGGTTTCGTGGCCCAAGGTGGGCAGGTTTGTGGTCAGGCAGGCAGCTGTAAGGTGGTGCGTTCCGGTGGGATCTGCTCCGGGTCAACACTGGTGACCAAGCTGGAGCTCAAGCAATGCGCTCATAAGTCACGGGTACCAGTTGGCAGCTGCATCCCCAGCTCTGGGCTGGGATGGCCTGGCCATGTTGGGATACTGGTGGGGACACGTAGTGGATTTTGGGGCTGAATTGTGAAGCCAAGGAGGATCCCCCAGTTTGGGGTGGAACTATTTTAGTTTTTAAAATTTTTAGTGCCATGAGAGGTGGCAGCTCTTTGCTGACTATGCTGGTGTTTCCCCTGGGAAGGAAGGGGAGCAGCCTCCAGCCAAGGTCCCGTCTGGACCCTGAGGTGACGGATGAGTGTCAGATGGGGAGCATGAACCAAGGCAGCACCTGAGATGGGCAGAGCCACTTCTGCCCTGCTTGACACAAGGATGATGTCCGTTCCTGGGGCTCCAGGAAAGGCTCAGGTCGGTTGAGGAGACTCCAGGGGATAGAAATGAGAATGATCCGAAGGAGCAAGGACCTCCAAAGCCAAGCTGAAACCCAGAGGCTGCTCAGCCTGGAGAAGGGGAGATGTGGGACTGGTCTGTGAGTGTGTGGAGGCTGCGAGGGTGAAGGGCAGCTTTGCTCCTTGCATCCACGTGGGCAGGACAGGGGGAGTACGGGCAGGGGATGGGCACGGGCTCAAACCCACCAACAGGAAAGACTCTGAAGTGCTGGAAAGCAATTGTTCCCAGGCTGTGCTATCTCCATCCCTGTGTCTTTGGGAAAAGGGAGACAAGTGTCTCCAGGAGCCGGGTTAAAGCGAGTTGATGCGCTCGAGCCGTTCCTGCCCTCTGTGTTTGAAATCTCCCCGTATCTCTGCCCCCCCACCCCAAAACTGAGTGAAGCTGGGGACGAGCTCCTGCAGGAAGGAGATCCTCAGCTCTGACTGCTTCCAACGTGAGCTCAGAAGCCATCTGCAGAAAACCCCTCTGGCTCACCCAGCGGGTGGATTTTCCTTTACCCCACACCATTGCTACACAATGCAACGGCAGCATCTGAGCCCACAGCCCCGTGGCTGACATGGCAGTGGCCCCCGGGGCCACGAGCCCCCCCCGTCCTCTGCACGGCCACCCCAGTGCCCCTGCACGTGGCTGCCAGACCTGCCGGCAGCGAGATCCTCTCCTCTCCCCCTTCCTCCTCTCCCCGTCTGCCGCCGCCGCTTCAAATCAGCCTGGAAAGGTTAGAGACGGAGGATGAATTTAAAGTGATTACAATCACCTTTTAGACAAACAACTCCATCAAATATTAACGGAATGGAAAGTATGAATGACTTAAAGCCGTGTTGCCCTCCAGGCGGTGCAGCCGGAGAAGTTTGCTTTGCCGGGGCTCTGGGGGCTCTTGGCAGTGCCGGCTGTGCAGGGAGGGGGAGAGGGCCCTGAGCTTTGGGGTGATAATGGCCATTTTTGGGTGTTTTTCACCCCAGCAGCTGCATCCTAAGTTATTCCCCCAATCTGGGCAGCCCGGCTCTTTTCTCTGCTGTGGCTGAGGGCAGCCGGTGCTTGGGGAGGGCAGAAGATGGGGTCTGGCCCCTGCCAGGGCTCCTGGGACACCCAGGGGCACCCCGTGGTGAGGGGTCCCAACGCCAAACCACCTCTGGCATGGAGCTGCAGCTCCGGTTTCCCTGTGACCCTGGCTCTTCCCAGCTGTTTTTAATACTTCTGCATTGGAAGAGGCAGCAAGCAGCCAAATCCCCTTCTTCAGACCGGGTCCCTTTGGCGATTCCCCTTGCACCCCCATAGCTGCCTTGGGGGCACAAAGTCCTAGCGGGACCCCACCAGCCCTCGCGTGGCAGCTCTGCCGCGCAGCCCATCGTCCCTGCAGCGGGAGCAGGGCTTGCCATGGTCTAGAGCAGCCCCCACTTCTTGCTTTTCCCTTTTCTCCACTCCCTTTCACTCATTAGATATTTATTAGAGAGAAACCCGCCTGCATCCTGCATCCCCAGATCGATGGGACCTTCTCCAGGGCTGCTACACGGTGTGATGAGAGCGGGGCTGGTCTCGGCTTCTCCTTCCACAGGGATTTCGCCTTTCCTCACCCCTCTCCCTCCTCCTCCTGCTCTGGGGGGGGCTTTTGCTGGCTGTGGCGTTTGTGGGGGCTCTGGGGTGTCCCCTGTGGATGCTCGGTTTTGGGGGAGCATCGGAGAAGTTTGACCTAGGGGGAGGGTTGAACCCTGAGTCTTCCCAAGGGATTGGCAAGTTGGACACGGAGATAGGAGGGCAGGATCGCATCTGGGGAGGTTTGCTCATAGGGATGGGGTGTACGAGTGATTTACGCTGCTGCCATCAGACTGTGTCCGAGCCATGACACAGAGCACAAGGGCCACCGGCTGCCGAGTCCCCCCATCCCCTTAGGCTGGCACTGTGTGCTGGGTTTGGCATCCCCCCCGCCTCAGGGATGCCCCAGAGTTCACTCCCTGTCCATTAGCTCTGGGTCCCACTGTCCTCAGCAGCGGCACTGAATGCGTGGGGTTTTGATGAGCAGATGGTCTCGGGGCCGTTATCCCCTGTCAGTCCTGTCTACCTTCCAGGGGCCCCTACCCGTCTGCCCCGTGCAGCCCGTGCAGGCTCGGGGACAGCCCTGCCCCGAGTCCTAACTTGGTATTGTTCCATCTGCTGTCTGTGGTTCTCCTGTGCCTCAGTTTCCCCTTGGAAGGGGCTGTAAAATCAACAGCTTGGGCTGTTGGACTTATTTGCCGTCCCCGAGCACGCTGCCCTCCTGGGTATGGGACACTTGGGGTTTGACCTGTGGGACAGGAGCGTGCAGGCAGGAGCAGCCTGGGGCAGTAAATCCAGCCGCACTGTCGGGAAGATGGAGCCGGGGAGATGAGGGCAGCGCCTGCAGCCACCCGCCGTCCCCTGGGGCCGTGGCCACACACTCACCCTGCGATAATATATCACCCACAGCTTCGGGAGAGCGCCCGCTTGAGCCACAGAGGGTTTTTCTCCCTCTGGGGAGAGGCAGTGAAATACATTTCTCTCTCCCACTGGGAAGATTCCCATGGGGTACTGCAGGTTTCCGTCAAAACAGCCCCCAGCGGAGGGGGAGATCAGGACCTGCTGTGTTTGGGAACAAGCACCGTGGTGGCACCCACAGCACGGTGTCCCTGGCAGGCGTGGGGGCCCCGAGAAGGGACCTGCTGGGGATGCTCTGCATCACTAGAGGGGACTGTCTGGTGCTGATCCCGGGGTGTCTGTGGGACCAAGGGCACCCAGCTCACCACGTCCCCCTACTGTCCCCCCTGCCCAGGGACGGGGACTCCTCCTCTGAGATCATGCAGCTGGATTTTGAGATGGAGAACTTCACCAGCCAGTCGGTGACACGCCGCATCATGTGGCACATCGACTACCGGGGCCGCAACCCCCCGCCCGACCTGGAGAAAGTGGTGACGGAGCTGACGGTCATCCAGAGGGACATCCGGGCCATTGTTCCCCTGGCCATGGTGAGCCGATTCCTACCCTCTTCTTAGCTTATCTGCTTTGATGTTGAGGATGGGTTGGGTCCCCCTGAGGGATCTCCCACTAGCCCATCCGCCCCATAGCACCTATACATCCATATATGCCACCCCCACGTGGGTCCTTCTCTGCCCCAGGGCTGGAACAGGAGAAGGGCCAGCTGGGATGAGGGACTGGCAGCCCTCTAAACGTGATGATCCCTTTTGCACCCCGTCCCCAGGACACGGAAATCATCAACACGGCCATCCTGACGGGGCGGACGGTAGCCATTCCTGTGAAGGTCATCGCCATTGAGCTGAGCGGCATCATCGTGGACGTCTCAGCTATGGTGGAGTGCAAGTCCAACAACGAAGACATCATCAAGGTGGGTGCAGGGAGGGGGCTCTCATGGCCCCAGTGAGGGGCTGAGCTTCCCCCAGGGATGCTGTCCCCAGCAGCGGCGTGGGCTGGAGCTGGATGAGCTGGGGCTGGTGGCTGAGCCGATGCGCTGCATGAGCCCACCGCATGCCATGCATCATCCCCTCAGTGGCTTCAGTCCACGTGTGCCTCTCCCTGCGATCTGTCGGGAGAAGGACAAGACGCTTTGTCACTGTCCCCGGAGAGGCCGCGGGATGTTCCGGCGCTGCGCAGGCTGGCACCAGGCAGCAGCAATAACTACGGGTTATCACGGCACTTAGTGCTGATAAGGTGAAATATTGTCACCTCGCAGTGGAAGCCGCACGTTTCCATCAGTGGCTTCGCTTGTGCCTCCCGGTGACATTTATTTCCCGTTCGGATGGGACGCTGGGCTGCGCTCGGGCTGGGGGCTGGCCCCAGCGAGGCGCAGGGGGGGCTGATCGGGGATGATGGAGGGAAAAGGGGAGCTGAGGGAGAGGAGCGAGGTGGGAAGCACGGGAGAGATGCTGATAAGGCGAGCGCAAGAGGCTCGCTGTCGCAGCAGCAGTGATTGCCTGCACGGCCGCCCCGGCCGCCGAGGCAGCAGTCGACCCTCAAATCCAGCCGCAATTTTTCCATCACCGGACCCATTCATCCATATATGTTTTTCTGTCACTGTACGTATCCCTCTATCCGCCCGTCCCTATTATTCTATCACCGTTTCCATCCATCCACCCCTAAACACCGTTCACCCAAACACCTCCCACCCCTCTCCCTGCACCCACCCACCCAGCTCACCCCTCTCCGGGTCCCCGCTGCGGCAGGCAGAGGCAGGGGGCCGTGCTGGGGGTCTGGGCTCTCCCGTGTCCCCAGGCTGGGGGACATAAGCTCTTTTCTCTTTGCCAGCAGCCGCCGGCTGCCCTCCCAGCCGAGGTGGGGTGACGGGCAGAGCCCCAGCCCTGCTGGGACTTGCTCTCCCTGGTGGGTCCGCGGGTGGGTGACAGTCAGTGTCACAAACTGTTTACCCAAGTTCTTGACTAAAACTCTGATCTGTGCGATTTACGGCACCGGGTCTAATTTATGGAGACGGGTCCTCCGCAGCGTGATAAAACACTAGAGCAATAATACACTTCAGGATGGACTCCAAGACACTTAAACTGTTTAATGTGCTGCCTTTCTACTCATAAATCTATTTACACGCTGTCCCCAGACCTGGGGGGGGGAGCAGACACATGCACACAAGCCGGGATGAATAATGCATGGAGCAGCCCTCCGGCCCCGGCTCGCATCCCGCTCGCATCCCGCTCGCCGCTCGGAGCCCCGTGCAATTTCTTGCTGAGTTATTTTGTGTTTGTGCCGGAGCTTCGTTTCTGAGGGAGCTCTCAGTTACCTGCTGAGATTGGGGAGTATGATTACGGTGTCAGGGCTATAAACCTGTTACATAAATCAAAGCTTACATAGTGGGATGCGCTATCTGGTACTGTAAATAATTTAACGTGAAGGAGGGCTGGGGAGCCGCTTCTCCCCACGCTGCCCGGGGCTCGGTGGTGGTTGCTCTCGTGTGTAACGCGGAGGGGAAATGTTCTGCACCTGGTGGACGTGGCTGTGAGGGTGCTGGAGCCACCCATGAAGGATGGTGAGAGAGCACGGGTGGGAGTTGTCACCCTTGTCCCCTTCTGTGGTGACACAGGGCGACTGCCCATGCTCAGCCCGGAGAGGAGGACCTCATCACTCAAGGCAGCAGACAAGTCACCCCCCTTTCCTGCCTGTGTTGTGGCCTCGGGGACTGCGTACGTGTTGAGGGACACGCAGGGAGTGGAAGGGCCACCTCTGCCACCGACCATGCTCAATGGGAGATGCTCAACCTGACCTGCTATGTGAACCTTTCTCAGGACCCCGCCGTCCAAATCTGCTGGAGGACCCACCAGGAGCAAGTCAGCTCGGTGGGGCTGAGCCTCGGGGATGCTGGTGGACCCACAGCCACCGCTGGGACCCCTGGCCGGCCAACACGGGGTCCCACCAGCCGTGGTGTTTCTTCCCACTCCCGAGGGCCTTGGAGAAGGTGTGTCCCCTTGATCCCACGCTTGAGGCTGTGCCCAGGGGGAAGCTCCTGGCTGCAGAAGTGGAGGCGGTGGTGCGTTGGCTCAGAGCCCGGGCAGACCTCAGCCTCTCGCTTCCCGACGCCTTGCTGAGAATCCGGGAAGTTTCTCTGAACAAGCGTGCACTTCATTTAAAAGCTAATCTGCAGTCACTCCATCATCGGGACAGGCCTGATGCGCTGGGATTTTTTTGTTGTCATAGTTTCAACCCCCCAATTGCTAAGCAAGTGGTCCCCAGAAGAAGATGCCGGGGGGATTTATTAGCTAAGGTAATGCAAGCAGCAGCCCATCATATTTATTGTGATAAATGGCACAATATCCAGAGCACTTTGTTGCTGGAGGATTTGCCCAGGAGCTCATCTTTATTCAGACGCTGCCCCGCCGGAGATGAGATTGTCTTTTCAGACGTGCTGAGCTGGTATCTCTGATGGGAAGACAAGGAACAAACCCTCCTACACCGCACTTCCCTCCCATGCCTGGGGAGCAGGGACTTCCTGAGGAGCCCGGGTCTCACGCAGTGCTTCCTCCACTGGCCCTGGGGACCACGGGCACCTCGTGGTGGGCTCCCGCAGCTGAAACATCGAGCTCTTGTAGAAGTCAGACCCTGCTCGTGGGCTCAGAAATGCAAAGTTCCCGCAGCTGAATGACCACAAGTGCCCAAAGATAAGACAGGGAGAGAGGCAGTGACACTGTCACCTCTGCTGTAAACAACTGCGCAGCACGGACTCAACTCTTTATCAGCCATCAGAGAATCCACATGGGAGAGCAGCTTGTTGGAAATAAGCCCTTCTGTGCTGTTGAGGTGTTTGGCGCCTCTGAAAGAGCCCCTGGACTGCTGCCTGAGCAAACGGGTTTTATTTTTCCCCAATTCTTGATGGTGTAGTGGGGGGAAGAAGGAGGTCAGGGTTGGGCCGGGGGTGGCCACCGCAGATGAGAGCTTGGAGCCTCCCCAGCCCGGCTGTCTCCTCCCACCCTTGCTGGGGACGAGAAGGTGCTGCTGACTCTGACAGCCTAAGCTGAGGCACAGGCGATGCTGCACTGGCATCCTCTTAGCTCCTTAATTGGTTCAGATCGGTCGGTAATAAGTGGCCCCCGCAGGATGTATTTGTTTTATAGCAAATTTAACTAATGGCATTTGCATAAATGGGAATTAAAAGAGAAAGAAGATGAACGTGAGGATTCAGATGGACTCTGGGAAGGTCTTCCTGGGGTTAGCAGAAGGGATGGGGAAGAGGCACACATGGGTACCTGCACACGGGCACAGGGCTGGTCCGTGCTCCCTGCCAGTGCCCTCTGGGTGTGGGTGGAGAAGATTTTGGGGCAAATGTCCAGAAAGAGAAATTTTCAACCTCTGTGAAGCATCCACGGGTGCCTCTAGCTCAAGCGCAGTAACGGGGTACAATTCGGTGTGGGGGCCAAAGAAGCTGAAGCACCAAATGAAGGTGCCTGCAAGGGCTGGTGGAGGAGCTGGGTCGGGGGGGAAACACATGTTATGGCCATGGTGTGTGTGGGTCCACACAGGGAGCAGGGACCTCGGGGAGGAGAGAGCATCCCCGCTCCTGGGACACCTTTAACCCAGTATGTGCCGGGTGATATTCTGCTCCTCCAGTACTTCCCATCCTCCAGGCAGCCTCCCGCCAGGATCTCCGGTGTGTCTGAAGGAGCATTGCAACCTCCCCATCCTCCCTTCTCCCCCAGGTCTCCAGCAGCTGTGACTATGTCTTCGTCAGCGGGAAGGAGTCGCGGGGCTCCATGAGCGCCCGGGTCACCTTCACCTACGAGCACCTCTCTGCCCCACTGGAGATGACGGTGTGGGTGCCCAAACTGCCGCTGCACATCGAGCTCTCGGACGCCCGGCTGAGCCAAGTGAAGGGCTGGAGGGTTCCCATCCTGCCGGACAGGAGGTGGGTGCTGCGGAGCCACCGCGCTTGGGGTTTGTCCAGCCTGGAGAAGGCATGATGAAGGTGGTGCTAGTGGTCTAAATGCCTTGTTCAGCTACTTAAAGAGGGAGTTTTAAAGTTGGTGGAGCCAGAGTCATCTCAGGGGTCCCCAGTGACAAGGTGAGAGATCATGGACACAGGTTGCAGGTTTGTATGGACGGAGGAAAATTTCACTATGAGGTTGGTCGAACTCTGGAACTGGTGGGGAACACCCATCCTTGGCAATGGTCAGCACTCCCCTGGATGAGGCCAGGAGCAGCCAAGCTCCAAAGTTAGCCCTGCTTTGAGGTCTAGAGACCTCCAGATGTCCATCACAATCTGACATACCTTGTCCTCTCAGCTGGTTAGGGGGCAGAGACACCAGCTGACCCTCTTGCCATGTGCTGCTAAAGCCCTCATAGACCTCATGGGCAACAGGCATCTTTTTGACCAGGAGCCATCAGGTTTCTCCCGTGCTTGGGGAAGAAACCTGCGTTTCTCCCTGCCCAGCCACCCCTCTTCTTTCCTGGAGGGGCTGCAGAGCTGCAGCAGGAGGCAGCTTGACAGCACTGCCTACCCAATGCCCCATCCCGCAGGTCGGTGCGGGACAGCGAGCATGAGGAGGATGAAGAGGAGCGGAAGCAGAACCGGGGCTGTGCCCTGCAGTACCAGCACGCCACGCTGCAGGTCTTCACCCAGTTCCACACCACGGCGGCGGAGGGCACGGGGCAGGTGGTCACCATGCTGGGACCCGACTGGCTGGTGGAGGTCACCGACCTGGTCAGCGACTTCATGCGCGTGGACGACCCGCGGGTGGCCCACATGGTGGACAGCTTCACGCTGGCCGGGAGGGAGCCGGGCACCACGCTCTTCAAGGTACCCCCCCGGCTGCCTTTGCCCCCCTTGGCTGGTTTGGCTGGGGGTGGCAGGCGGTGATGGGCACCCTCGTCCCCTGCAGGTCGTGTCCCCGCTCATGGAGGCGGTGCTAGGCGAGACGCTGGTGACGGTGGCAGAGGAGAAGGTCAGCATCACGGACCTGAAGGCCCAGGTGGTCTCCAGCCTCTCGCTGTCCCTCCACCCCAGCCCCGGCAATAGCCACACCATCATTGCCCGGACATCCGTGCAGCAGACCCTCAGCTTCATCAAGCAGGTGAGGCCAGGGGGTGTATTTGGGCTTGGAGGGCTTGGTGGGGTTCTTGGGGTGGGGATGAGGGCTCCATCTGCCACCCCCTCCCTCGCAAATCCTGCAAATCTGGCCCACAGTTATCCCAGGCCCCCACAGCACCAGCTGTCCTTCAAACACCCTGGTGACCCCCAAAGTACCCCAGAAACATTCATGCAGACTTATGAACCAACCCTGCCCAGCCTGGGGACAGGACACAAGCATGAGGACAAAGGGGTCTGGATGAAATCCTATACCGTTCCTCGTCCAGCTCTGGTAGCCACATCTGGCACCTCTGGAGCTGGGGTGAGCTTTGGGGTGAGCTGGGGAAGCATGGGGAAAATTGAGGGAAGAATGGGCAAAAGGGAAAAACTAGGTGATGGTTGGAAGGAACAATTCGGATGATGGAGGGATAAAGGGTGAATTGGATGGAGAGAAGGATGCAAAGGAGGAGGGATGGATGGAGGGATGGACAGATGGGTGCAGGTGGGACTGGCATCGTGCTGGGCAACTGGTGCCTGTGTTGGTCCTGCAGGAAGCGCTCCTGAGCCTGTGGATTTCCTACAGCGACGGCACCACGGCCCCCCTCTCCCTCTACGACCCCAAGGACTACAACCTGGTGGTGAGCAGCCTGGACGAGAAGGTGGTCTCGGTGACCCAGGACCGGGCGTTCCCCTTGGTGGTGGCGGAGAGTGAGGGTGCAGGGGAGCTGCTGCGGGCTGAGCTGGTCATCTGTGAGAGCTGCCAGAAGACCAAGCGCAAGAGTGTGCTCTTCACAGCCTTGGCCAGCGTGAGGGTCCACTTTGGGTCCGAGGAGGACCCGACCTATGACTATGACCATGTGTCTAGCAAGCCAGGGCTGGCGGAGACGGGGGCGAGCACCACCCTGCGGGCAGAGGTGGAGAGGAAAGCGGAGCCGAGCGAGGACAGTAGGATGTCCAGCGCGTCTCACCCCACTGAGGACTTCCCCACTATCCCCACTGGCTTCGTCCAGGTGACCAGGGGTCTGACGGACCTGGAGATAGGCATGTATGCCCTCCTGGGTGTCTTCTGTCTGGCCATCTTGGTCTTCCTCATCAACTGCATTGTCTTTGTGCTGAAATATCGGCACAAACGCATCCCACCTGAAGGCCAGACCAACATGGACCATTCCCACCACTGGGTCTTCTTGGGCAACGGGCAGCCCTTGCGGGCTCACAATGACCTCTCCCCCCAGCCTGAGAGCCCCGGGAACCCCCTGGAAAACGTCCAGACCTGCTGCCACGGGGACCACCACAGCAGCGGGAGCTCGCAGACCAGCGTGCAGAGCCAGGTCCATGGTCGCGGGGACGGTTCCTCGGGGGGTTCCACGCGGGACCAGAGCGAGGACCCGCTCAACTCACCCACCTCCAAACGGAAGCGGGTGAAGTTCACCACCTTCGCCACGCTGCCCTCCGACGAGCTGGCGTACAACTCCATCCCCATCGCTGATGAGGAGGACTTGGAGTGGGTCTGCCAGGACATGGGACTGCAAGACCCCGAAGAGCTTCACAACTACATCCGCAGAATCAAAGAGATCGCTTAACGCAGGGGCAGAGGGGATGGGGCGGGAGGGAGGGACCTGCCACGCCGTGCCACGCCACGCCACGCCATGCCACGCCACACCACGCCGGCTGCTTCCCCGGGGGTGGAGACCCAAATTTGGCTCTCTTGCGCATTCCTTCTGCACATCTCACGTCCTCCTCACCCCCTTGGAAGGCACCTCTGGGCGCCTTTTTCTTTTCTTGCCCTTTGCGGTCTGGTTTTCCCAGGGGAGGCGTCAGCACACGTGTGGCCCCCCCAACGCGCCGGCCCGCGGCAAGGGGGCAGCGAGGGAGGTGAGCTGGGGGGGGGCAGGAGATGGATGGGGTCAAAACCTCGGTGTGCGTGTCCGACGGCGAACGGGGCAGGACGATGCTGCAGGTCCTGCTGTCAGGGGGTGGAAGAAGGGAGATGTCCTGCCCCCCCCACGCAGGAGTTGGTGAGTGGGGGCTTCCCGAAGGCCTTTCCCCCTGCCTTCGCTACACTCGGTTGCACAATTTTGGAGGTGAGTGCTGGTTCGGGGGTTTGCTGCCCCATAGCTGTTGGGGTGTTGCGGGGAGGGGTGTCCCCCACCTAGACCCCGCTGCCCCACGCTGTGACTGATGCTGGGTGAGGCAGGAGGGGAGGGCAGCTGCCAAGGGGGCTGGAAACCCATGGCCAGGGGTCCGGGGAACCGCTCTCCCCATCACCCGCTGCGTCCCCCCCGCCAAGTGCCGGGCTTGCCCCCGCTCCCTTTGCCATGGATCCTGTGGGATGGTAACGGTAATGTTTGCCACATCCCCTGGGGACCGTTGGCAGCTGCTTCTGCCCCCTTCCCGCTGCCTGCAAAGGGCTGTGGCCCCCAGTTAGGGGCAGTTTGGGGGTGGCCAGCAAGTTTGCTGCCTGGGAGCTTGCCCGCCCTTGCCCCTCTCCTCCTGTTCCCACCCGCCAGCCCTGCTGGGACCTCCAGGGTCAACCCCCTGGTCTCTGCCCCACACCAGTGCTGGGCTGTGGCTCTGGGACTTGGGAGGTGGTGAGGGGGCTTCCCACCACCTTGGATGGGGGGGGCCAAGCCTGGATGGGGACACCCACAACCGAACCTGGGCCGTCTCTCCCACTGCCAGCCCAGTTCCCCCAGTGCCAGCCCAGCAGGGATGCCCGGAGCCAGGCTCAGCCTCCGTGGTGCCTTCTGACTGCCGTAACATAACGCCTCCCACGCTGGCGGCAGCTCCCAGCCCCTCTGGCTCACCCCGAGAGGCCCCCCCCAGCCCAGGACCACCCCATCTCCCAGCCCAGCAGCACCTCCTCGGCCAGGTTAACCTTGTGGTTAAGCCGGGTGCGAGGGCTGGGGGTCCTGGGCTGTGCACTGGTACCCGCGGGCACCGAGCGTGTGGGGACGGGGACCCCCCTGGCATCACCCGATGGATGGGGACACCCCCGGCATCACCTGCTGGAGGGGGGAGGCGGAGGCTGGCAGCAGATTATTTCTGGATCAGAAGTTACCCACCACTGTGTCTCTCTTTTTTTTTTTTTTTTTTTTTTTTCTTAAATAAAAGACCAGAAAAGAAAAAAACAATGAAACAAAAAGCCGAAACCAAAAGGTGTTGCAGCACTGTGCGGGGCCGTATCTCTGCGGTGGTGCCCGGGGTGGGCGCATCTCTGCGGTGGTGCCCAGGGTGGGCGCTCCCAGTCGTTTGGGGGGTCAGGACTGGTGGGTGTGGGGTCTTGCTGTGGGGGGGACACACTGCTTGGGGACGTGGCTTGGCTTTGATCCCCACCTAAGCTGTGAGCACTTTGGGGTCAAAGCTGGGGATTTGGGACTCCTCTCTTCGAAACCCTCCCCTCCTCGGCAGCCGGATCAAAGACCGGTGGTCAGGGATGAGGTGATGCTGCAGCCCCATCCTCGGTGGCCCCCGTGCCTCAGTTTCCCCGGCAGGCAAGCAGCGGCCCGTGGTGGTATGCGGTGTTTTGAAAGCCTCTTTAAAGAGTTTATCAACTTTGGGCTATGAAAATTTCTCCCCCGAGCAGCCTTAAAACTTACCTGATAGCTCAATGCTGATTTTATATATACATATACATATATATATGGGGGAATTGAGATGTGCTCAAAGGGCAGGCAGCTGATGCGGTTAGGTTTTACTGTGCCCCGTTATCTGAAGGACCCAGGTCTGGCTGAATGAGCCGCTGAGCTGATAGCGGCTCCGAGCAGTAAAATTAATACAGCCGATTTCCCTGCTTGGAACTGCCAAACCTCCTTGTTAAATTAACATATATGAATATTTGTTAAAAAAAAAAAAGAAAGAAAGAAAAGAAAAGGAGGGGGGAAAGGTAAGAAAAGTGTATGATAAAATTTTATAATTGTGCCCGACTCCTGGTCTGTGAGCACATCTCAGGGGCTGCCAAGGTGGAAGGACGCGGGGTGGGGGGACAAAGACCCGCAGGGGTCAGGGATGAGGATGCTTGGCCGGGCTCAATGTGGGGTGTCCCCGCGGCTGAGCCTCCCCCAGGGTTTTGCCCCCCTTCTTAATCCCTGCTTTCCGCCAGCTCCCCCCACAGCAGCGCTGGCTGCTCGCCCACCGCCTCCTCCCGGCGCTCGGCAGCTACAGCCCGGCCCAAGCTCTGACACCAAACATCAGTGGCGGTTTTTCCAGCCCATCGCTTCCCATTTCGGCTGACGGACCTGGCTTGGGTCTCCCAGAGCCTTTGGGAAGGCGGTGCCCATGGACCAGGGGAGCCCCAGCTGGTTGCAGGGGCTGATGATGCTCCCATGCCCACGCATCCCCAGCGCGTGTCCCAGGGGTGGCCGTCCCCACCCAGGGACCTGCAGCCAGGCACGTCACCCCTGCCGGCATCGCTGCCTCCCCGCCGCTGGTGGGGACGGTGGCGAGGAGCAGCGGGGAGGGCGCGAGACCTGCTTCGCTTTTGAATGAAGAGAGCCAAAACTTCCGTATAGCTGTATAGCTATCTATTTATTGATACATAAATATGTATATATTTATAGTTCATACATATGTATATATTTATACTTTATACATATGTATATATATGCATATAGAATATGTGTGTGCATATATATATTTATTTTATATATATATAAAAATAAATATATATATAAAGGATGTATGTGTGTAGGCCCTGTATGGGTTGATGCAAAGGGCTTTGCTCATGGGCAAGGGTGTGTGTATGCACATACAGACCCTATAAACACACACACACACACACACACACACACACACACACTTGCCTCTGAGCATCACCCACCATCCCACCTCTCAAACCTTCCCCCTGATTATTAGGAGCAGGAGGAAAGCAGCTCACCAACAATTTATTCGGGCTCCTGATGCCCTTAAAAACCTGTCAGCAAATGCACCAGGGGGCAGCAGGCAAAACGCTGGGGACAAACCCCAGGAAAACGGGAACACCGTGAAGGCTCCAGTGGAGCCTGATGGTGCCGGGTCCCTCCCCCAGCTGGTCCTCTTCACGCCTATTACTGCGATTTTATTTTTTCCCATCAGGAATGACCAGTTGGGACACGGAATTTTTAAAAAAAAAAAAAAGCCCCAAGAGAGCAGTTGGAGCTGGTGTGATTTCCCCATCCCTGGAGGTGTTCAAGGCCAGGCTGGACGTGGCCTTGGGCAGCCTGGTCTGGTGGGAGGTGTCCCTGCCTACGGCAGGGGGGTTGGAACTCGATGATCTTCAAGGTCCTTTCCAACCTAAACCATTCTATGATTCTATGATTCTATGATTTAGGCTGCAGCCCACCCTTGTGCCAGGGGCTGGTGGCACCCGCTGGGACGGGCCACCGGCCACCTGCGCCCCAGCGCCCGGCTAGTCTGCAACCAGCACCTTCCTCCCTTAATGCTTCGGATCCCGTTCAATAGCCCCTCATCAAACAGCCAAATCTCACTGAAGGAAAAAGAAAGAGGAAAAAATAATTAAAAAGAAGCCTCTATTCCAGCTCTCCTCTCGCGCTGCCCTCTGTTTATTCTCCGCTGCCTCTTTCCTGTTTAGCGTTTTACTATCTGCTCCCAGCAGGCAGGGACAAATTTGCATTTTAATGCGGCGTTGTGAGGCTGCACAAACCACCTGTGAGGAGGAGGCAGAGCTGGGGACGGGCACCCCCGCGCCCTGACGGATGCTTGCACCCCCCCCTTCCCGCCCCGATCCTGCCACCTTCCTAAGAACCTCATACTCCCCTTAAAAAAATGATACGCGCTCAAAAAAAAAAATAAAATCGAACTTCCTAAAGCATCCAACCCTTTCAAGCAACCGAGCAGGGAGTAAGGGTGAAAAATAGGAATTTTCCTCCACTGAGGTCAGCCCCACTCTTCCCCCACTCTCTTTCTCCTCTCCCTCCTTCCCCCCTCCCCATCATCTCCCCCATAATTTTCTTGTGCCTTGGGTTTTCTCTTGACTGGCAACAAGTACCGGGACCCTTTTACCCCAGTCCCACCCCAGCACATCCCAGTTGTGCTCCCCTTGAGATGCCTCCAGCCATGTCCCCGCCACACACGGCTCTGTCCCCGCGGTGGGACGTTTTGGACGGGGAGAGGGACCGCAAACCCGAGGGGATGTGGAGGACTCGACAGCTTTTCCATCCTCACTCACCCCGTGATGCCATCCTCTGCGGTCCTGTGCACGGAGCTGCCCCCCATCACAGGGGATGGAGGGAGATTCCCGACAGCGGGAGAGATTTATTTTCCAGGAATACAGCCAATAACAAACCCCTCTCCGCAGCCACCGGCCAGGGGGAGTTTAATTAAGGCAGGACCTGTGTGCTGTCGTGTGTCCCCCCCTCTCCCCACCTCGCTGTTGGCATTAACTGGGCAGGACTTGCACAGCAGCCGGGATAATTACTTTGGCAATTGCACCATTATTTCTGGGGGCTCTCGGTGACTTTTTTTTTGCCTGGCTCAGCAAAGACATCTCCCTGGGGAAAGAGGAGGGATGCTCTCTTCCCCACACCAGCCGGAGCCGAGGATGGGCTTCCCAAGTGGCTCCAGGGAGCCGGAATAGGAAAGTCTATCAGGTTCCAAACTTTTTGGGGCTCCTCCTCTGCGCTGGGAAGCTGTTCCCCTCCCGCCAACTGCGAATCCCGTCGTGCTGCCGAAATATTTCCCTGAGTAAGGGAGAGGAGCCAGAGCCGGAGCCAGCCCTGGGATGGGGAGTAGGCTGCACATCCCCAAAAAACTCAGGAGCACCGGGGAGTCCCCGCAAGGTTTTAGGACCCTGCTATGATTTTCCTCCTGTTCTCTAGGAATTCCCCAGCACTTTCCAGGGACTGGAGCCTGTCTTGAAGGTTTTCAGGGCTTTCTGGGAACTTTTGGTGCTCTCAAGGACTCCTCTTGGCTTGCGGGGAACTCGGGGGCCTTTCCGGGATTTCCCTGCCCTTTCCGGGAATTTCCTGTAGCTTCTCATAAATTCTCAGATCCAGAGCTGGTTTCCAAACCCTTGGCTGCACACCTCGGATAACAGCTTCAGCAAATTAATATCTGGGTCCGTAGAGCTTCAAAACACCGCAGCACCCGGACCACAAGAAAGAAGGAAAGAGGGTTTGATTTTTCCAGGAGTGCCTCAGTTTCCCCAGGTGTCTGTGACCCCCAAGGCCCCGGCCGCCTCTCGAAGGCTGTCGGTGAGTGACCGGGGGATGCTCTGCCTCGGCTGGCATCCCGCAATCCCTGCACGTCCAGAAATTCCCCATAAATAAAATCAAAGCACCTTTGGGTGATGGGAGGACGGAGCTCAGTGACGGAGCCGCGAGGGCAGCGACGGGGCGCTCCCCCACAGCTGGGTCCCATATTGGGCACAGAAAGTGGTGGTGGTGGCTCCCCCCAAACCCGCTCTGGGCTTTCATTCAAGTGCCTCCATAAGGATATTACCAAGATGGCATTAGGAGAGGCAGATCCCATTTAACTGCCGCTGCATTTTAAATAAGCCGCTGCTTCCCGTAAGGTGAAACGCTCATTTTCATTTCACCAACTCAGCACTGGGAGTGGTGGGGGGGAATAATTTCCCGCAATTCACTCCCACCCCAGCAGTGGGATTGTGATAGGGCAGCGCTGGTGGTGTGACCCACGTGTCTGACGCTATGGGCACCGCTGGCACAGCTGGGGGAAACCCCGTGCCCAGCAATGCCGCGTCCCCCCTCCAGCCCAGAAAAGTGGGCTGATATTGTGCTGGGGCAGATGAAAAGCACTTTCCCGTGGCGATGGAGGGGGCTCGGGCCCCACAGAGGGGTGCAATCAAGCTGGTGCCTCGTTAATGACGGCCGTCGCTGGCTGGTCCCTGCCCACACGGCAGAGCTGGCAGCAGATGCTGCCAGTGGTCCTGGCAGCGCGGCCAAAGAAAAGCCCCCATTTCGTTAGTTCATGGATTTAAAGGTCACGAAAGAGCATCTCCGTCTGACATCCCCCCCGCCGTGACACGGCTCAGCGAATGGCACCCAATTACCCGTCTGTTGAGGCTCTGCGTTACGGCCGATGAAAGGGTTTCTCTTGGCCACGGCTGAAAACGCAGTCGCGAGGGCCTGCGTGTGGCTGAGCCCCTGCGGTTCCCCCGGGGCCGCTGCTGCCGTGGCAGAAAGCACCTCCAGGTTTTCGGCTTTTGAGGGACAGCCGAGCACCTGGGGTCCCCGCGCTCCTGGGGCCAAAACACCCAGTGGTGTTTGATGCCAGTCCAGGGAAAGCGAAGCCCATGTAGGAAAAATCATGGATCCTAGTTCCTTGCGAATTAGCTGTTTTATGGCTTTTTTGTTGTTGTTGTTTGGAACTCTGTTTCTTCATTGGGAATCCAAAGAAGGAACTGCTCCGCAGGATGGTGACCTCCGTGGTGGGAGAAACCAGCTCAGCCTTGAGGGAAAAAGGGCTTAAACTGGGATGCAACTGGGAAGACCAGACTGGGGATGGAAACGGCATCTCTGTCACGATCCCACATGACAGGGACAGGACGCAGAGCCCCAGTCCCTCAGAGCTCCCCTGGGAAACGGCTTCATGCATCTGTGCCTCAGTTTACCTTGAGACTAATAAGTCCTTACCCTGCTGGGAAGCCTGTGACTATGTAGGCTCCGGATTAATTAATTAATGAAATAATAATTCACTGCTAAGTAATTAATCACAGCCAATTTTCACACCCTCCCTGCATTTACAGGGTCTAATTCTGTCCTGTGCGAGATGCCACTCAGGCCAGTTAAAAATACGGCCCACCTCAGAGCAAAGAAAACCCTTCCTCCACCCAAACTTCCACCCAGCTCCAGCTCCAGCTTTGTCAGCGGTGTTTACCAGGGAGCCGATGGCCCAACGCGCCTGGATGCTTTCGCCCGCCCCGACCTTGCAGGGGTTCAGGGCTTTTGGCTCCCCGTCCCTGTTGAAAGCGACGGGTGCCCAGCTGGAGCTGTGCAAAGAGTAATTGGAGGCAGCATAGATCACGCTAACGATGGCAAATCCAATTAGCCAAGGGTTAAGCACTCCGCTGATGAAAACCAGGGGTTCAAACTGCTGAGCCAGCAAAAGCTCTGCGCCGATCAATGCCGTGTAAATAATATTGCTTGTTCTTGGGAGCCCATTTCTTTCCGTTTCAACAGCGAAATACATTTCGCCTGGCAGGACCCCGCTGAGCAGATTAATAAACATCGCCCCGGTTTGGGTCTGGGGGGGGTACGGAGAGGTGCTGCCTTTCCTGGCTCTCCCCGGCAGACAGTTACACCAAATGAGGAATAATTGCGGCTCACGTCGTGCTGGCGGCTGCTCTCAAATGGTCCCGGGATTACTTAGCGAATGAGGAGGATTCCCTGAGCTGTATCTGTAGCGGAGGGGAAAAAAAATGCTCTTTCTAGATGGGAATAATCCACCCACCGGTTTATGGAGCTGGAGTCCTCTGGGGAGCTCAAGAGAGGGGACATGAGCTGGGAGACGCGGAGAAGCACTCAGCAAGAGCTGGCCCCAGCTCACCTGCACCCATCGTCACCTCTGCGAGGTCCATGAGCTGGTTTGAGTCCCACTGTAGATTCTCTAGGGCCTACTAAGGGTTGCGCTTCTTCTCCATGTGCCCACCCATGTTGCTGATACGAATTCCACCCAGCGACTCCAGGCACTGACCAGGAGGTTCAGAAACATCTAAAAGCAGAGGCAGCTCCATGGGGAATCAGTGCATTCACCTAAACTACCTCTCCCCACCCCAGATGCCTACTGAACCTGCTGAACACCGCTGCTTCCCAGGATCAGGCTCAGCCAACACTGCCAGAGAAATAAGCAGGAGGGGGAAAAAACCCCACAACAATAAAACCCCCCAAAATGCAAGTGCAGGCAGAGGTGATGGTGGGAGAGACACCTGCCCCAGCAGAGTCCTTGGTCCCGGCTGCTTGGGAAGGGCTCCTCGCCACTCTGGATTGATCGCTGGATACCGCTCGCCTCGGTGACGTTCAACCCCAAAGGGTGACTGCTTCCGAATAGTGATGCACAAAACAGGTCTGGAGGGGTGAGGAGCTGAAAGGTGCCCAAGTGAAAACTCCCTGGAGGGGGAGAGGGGCCAGGGTCCATCGGGGACCACGGTGGTGTCACCCCGGGTGTCCCAAGCACAGCACAGGGGCTTGAGGCTGAGCCTGCCCTGGCCAAGTCACCTGCTCCAGTGAGGCTTTTCCATAGCGCTCCCGGTCTGCTGTGGGGTTTGAGCTTCACAGGACACATCTTGTAGCGTTCGAGGAGTCGGCAGGACCAGGCGGTGGCAGCGATGCTGCCGGGGGCTGGGGAAAGCATCGCCTTCGCTGTTTCGGGAGCGACAGGCGTGTTGCGTCCCAGGAGTTTGCTCCGAGTCCCTCGGATTTGTCCCTGCTTCGCCTCATCGCTCGGGGCTGGAACACCAAGACACTCCAGGAGAAAAAGGACAGAAAAAACACATTCAAAAATAAAAATATTTCCTTTTGACATGTTTTCTTGGCTTGCAATAAGCTGCTTCGATCTTTTGATCTGAAGTTTCTTTCCCCCTGACACATTCTTTGATTGCATTTATTTATTTTTTGCCTTAAAAAGCTGGAAATCAACCCAAGCCTTTTGATTTTGACTGGAACAGAGCAGGAGCACAGATGATGTCTCTGGAAAGTGATTTCTTTTTCTGAACCGCTCCAGAACTGGGAAGAAGAAAAACCCCAAATAAATCTGTTGTTGGCACAGCTGAGAAGGAGATATTGAGCGTGTGGAGGTCTCCGGGAGGGGGGGGGGTTGGTCTTGGATCAGCTCTACCAACAGCTAGAGATGCCAAAATGCCTCCGATGAAAGCTGGAGGGGAGCTGGGGGGGGGGTGCAGGAGCAGGGCCCCAGCGTGCTTGGCAGAGGGAGGACAGAGGAACACCCCTGAAGCCAGAATGAAGCCCTCCAGCATGGAAATGATCCCGTCTCGGGGAGATTCCAAGGATTTGGTCTCTCAGCCTGGTTCGGAGGGATGGAGAGGCAGCAGGTCCTGCAGCGTGGGGAAAACCGTCTGCCCCGGCTCATCCCGTAATAACATTGCCATTGAGTTCTTCCTCCTCCCCTCAGAAAAACTGGGCCTTTGGGATATCTAGAACTTACAAGCTTATTTTTTTTTTTGCTGAGGTATTTCCTTTGGGTACTTTGCTGGGTTTTGGCCGGCCCCCATCTCTCTGGGATGGCAGGGGACACTGCGTGGGGTAACCACATTGACCGGGCAGCGTTTCCTTGGGCGAGTATGAGCCCACATGAGAAGCATCATAGGTCATCTTCTAGCTAGGCTAAGCAGAAGTTATGGGCTTGGAAAGCTTCGGAGGTGTGAGAGAGACACACGCCAGGGCTTTTCCAGGAGTGACAGCAACAAGTTCAGTGCTATTTCACCAAGAAACACCATTTCTGGCCCCACCACAGCTGACAGCATGGCCTTGCCTGGATGAAGGGTCTGCACACTGCGAATGCAATCAGGGCACAAGCACCCTCCTGCATGTGTCTGCCACCATCCAGCAGCTCCCAAACCCTCTGGAAGGCAGCTGAATCATTTCATTAGTGTGTTTTTAAAGCCGTCTTTACTGTGGCTCTCAGGTAGCTGTTTTATAACCTGTTTATTTTCTCTCCGCACTCAAAACGTTCACAATATGTTTCAAATCACTGCAGTGCACACATTTGCCAGGTCCTCTCTTTATTACCTGATTTTGTATTTGGGCTTTGCGTTGCGGGTTATGAGCAGGAGAGAGCTCTCCATCCGTTAGCATTGGAAGCAAAGTCTCTCTGGGGCAGCCTCCCCGGGCTCTTATGATTTGATTCCCAGCTAATGGCTGTGGTTGAGAAGATACAGGTATCTTAAATCCTGCCCTCCTTGTGCTTTTGGGACTGGGGCATCTCTAACTCCGAAGACCTGAGCTCCCTTCTGGGGGCGGGTTATGAAGTTACTGGTAACCTATTGTTAAAAATAACACCACCCCCCCNACACAGGAGGCAAAGGTAGGATGGGGCACCTCGGGCTGCGAATCTTCCTCCCCAGCGGGAGAGGAGAAACCTTTGAACCCAAGTTGAAAAAGAAATGGCCCTGTGGGTGCATGGGGCTGTGCTACGCTTTCCACAGGTGCCCATGTCCATGATGGTGGTGGTTGCTGATCGATGGTGGAAAAAAACCCAGCTCCTTCCCCCTTTCTGACCCTGGGGACCCTCCTTGGGTCTCCCCCATCCCGCAGGCTCTGCAGATGCCGTGCCCGCCGGCCCTGCAAAGCCCCCCGGGGCCAGCCCGAGCTCATGCTCTCTGCGCTGGCAAATCTGGGTTAAATCCTAATAAAAGGAACAAAGACCCTCTTCCCCCTCCTGGACGATAACACACAAACAACCGCCCGACCTCCACAGGGCTCAGAGACGTGTAACGCAATGCGGGATGGATCCCGGCTGGCTGTGGGGAGCTCCAGCCATTTTTCTTTCTTATTTTTCCTCTCCTTCCCCCTTTCCTCCCCCCTCCCCGACTCCCAGCACCATGTGATCTATAGCAAGATAACAGCTTCAATTGCTCCAAATTGCTTATTGAGGACTCGGTGGTAAATCAATGATTTTAAATGGGATCACAGAACAGCAATCCCAACAACAGTGAAATAAAAAAAAAATAAATGGAGCTGGTCGGCAGCGAGGGGAGGCGAAGCGGCCGGGCTGATTGCATTCAGGCTCTGCCGCCGGTGATGGGCACCGGAGCCGCCGGTGTGGGATACAGGAGACAGGGTCCGGCCGACCCGCTTGGAAACTTGCCTGGGTAAAGCCAAGCGAGGGGTGAGCGATCAAAGGGCCAAGTGAACTCCCCTTGCTCCTTTGGCTTGGGCGTTGCAGGTAAAATTGGGATCAGCTCTTCAGCATCACGCCTGGGACAGGATCCACGGCGCTGGGCTCCCAGACTCAGCACGCAACTGTCCCTACAGCTAGGGCCTGACCTTCCTTGCACAGGGCAGGGAAACTGAGGCAGGGAAACTGAGGCAGGGGTGCACGGACCCCCCTGAGCTCTGCCCATCAGGCTCCGTGGCCACAAATGGGGCTAAAATCCCCCTACATGTGCGTGCGGGTCCCTGCGCACGGTCCACATCCTGGAGTGCATTTGCAGACAAGGTGTAGACGAGGCCAAGTTCCCACCGAAGCCGTTACTCATCCCCTCCAAATTTAATTTCCGAGTGAAAATATCCCCAGTCCTCTCAGAACAAACAGCTTGTTGGTCGCTACCAAAGAACATGAGTTATTGTGTCCTTAAATAGCCATTTTCTTGCTTTTAAGCGCTCAGGCTCTCGCCGTGTGTCAGTGCGAGCAGAAATGCCGTCACTTAGCAACCTCCCCAGTTTGGAAGGTGCGAAGGGAAATGGTGATGGGGCATTTTTGTCTTTCTTCTGCCGGAATTTCCAGCTCGGCTTGGTCCTGCAATTTCTGCGTGCGTGTCTGCGAGGCAAGATAAAAATGAAGATGCAGGCAGACAAAAGCACCGTCAGACACGCCAGTAAGTGGATGAATGAACGCTCTTCCCTTCAGGTTCTTCTCTCCTACTTGATTAATGAATTTCATTTACTGCATTAACAACTGTACCTTCATCTGCATGGTCAAGGCAAGAAGTGGCCGTGCCTCAGGGCAGGCCAAATAGACAGCGATGCAATGGATGGAGGGAGGGATGGATGGAGGGATGGGTGGAAGGATGGACATAGTGATGGACAGATAGGCTTTTTGTATGCACGGTACTTACAACAATTTCCCACCTGGCAGAAAACACATCAGTTTGGTGGGAATCCCTCGTGCCTTTCAGGGATGGGATGAAAAGAGACCTACAAAATCACGGGACAAGTTTTCTGTCGCCCTCTGCCATTCACTGCCAATCTCTGCCACCCAAACCCAGAGCATTGTAAAATGACTGGAAGAGAGAGAGTTGGGTGTGACGTGTCAAAAACCTAAGAGCAAGCTCTGGAGAAGGTCATGGTAGTTCTGGGGCCGTGTGGGTAAATTAACTTCAATTAGCTGCAGGATGAGACAAAAAGTAGGTTATAAAAAGCATTTAGAGAGTCAGAGTGTCTTGCATGGGCACAGGGTGGGTTTGGGACGGGTTTCACCCAAGGGAAGAGAAGCTGGATGGAGTTCAAGGCCCTCAGCTCTGGGATGAGCTGGTTCATGGGGTTCAGGTTAAAAGCGAATGGGGATGAACGTCCCTAAGGGTCAAGGCTGAGGCTGACGTTGCAGCCCCCAGGTGGGATGCTTTGGCTCTGCTACGTCCCTCCTGCCTGAACATCTCCAGACAACGCTACAACACTGCCCTCAGACACGGGGCACTGCGGGAGCGATCAACCCGAGCAGCTGAGGAGCGCATGAGAAGCGATGGAGGAGCGGGATCACGATGCTTCTGCCGGGGTGCGTGCAGAGTGGGGACAGCAGGGAGCACCCCCGTGCACAAACTGCGCTTCGGGAGATGAAGCAGGTGAGCAGCAATGGTGCAGAAATCGCCTCGTTTGCAGGGTGCAGAACAAACGGGGAGAGCTGCGCGCCCGTGATGCTCACGGCAAGGGGCTCCATCACTTCTACCCTCCCCGCTCCAGACCCCTGGGGGCTTCTGGCTGCTGCAGGGGTCCCACTCCGACACACCCCAGTGGGAGATGGCTCAGCCCCGTTCTAAAGGAGGTATCTGAAACACAGCCCCCATTCTGGTTTTAATAGACCGCTTATTATATAGAGAGAGCAAAATGCCATCGACCTCGCAAACCCAGCTGGAACCGGCACCGCCACGGCGCCCCATCGGCGGCTATTGTGCCACTGCTGAAGAACGTTCCTAATAATTAATTGTTGGTTATTTAGGAGGCAGGAACTTGCCCATTACACACAATGTGCAATTAGCTATATTTAAAAAGCTCTCCGCAGGGCTGGATTTAGCAAACTTGGCCCACCCCGAAGAGCAGTTAAGCGCATGCTTAACTTTAAGCAGGTCCTTTTGTCTCACTGGCTCCAGATTAAGCATATGCCTAACTCTGTTCCTTATTCTGCACTTGATTTATTGACTGATTTATTTAAAAATGTAATGTAGCACTGCTGACAGTTTAAGCTTCAGAGACCTGTCCAAGAATAATTTTTATGAACAGAGACAGAGGCAAAAATCTAACTCAGTTATAAACTGACATCAGAAAGCCATCAGCTCTGCGGTTTTCATGGGGCAGCAGCACGTGGAGATCTCAGTGTGGACATGCACGTGCCTCTTGCAGCATCACACTGTTTCCCTCATCTCCAGGGTGGGTTTTTTTCCTCCCAGGAACCTCATGCTGACCTTAAAGAGGGGACTGGAGGGACGAGAAGGGGTAGTGGAGATCAGAGAGCATCCTTGTGAGGTTGCGCCCACAGCAAATTCAATTCCCACCCAAGGGAAGATCTGGGGCGGGGAGATTTAAGGACATTAAGCAAATCATAGAATCATAGAATGGTTTAGGTTGGAAAGGACCTTGAAGATCATCCAGTTCCAACCCCCCTGCCATAGGCAGGGACACCTCCCACCAGACCAGGTTGCCCAAGGCCACGTCCAGCCTGGCCTTGAACACCTCCAGGGATGGGGCCTCAACAACCTCTCTGGGCAACCTGTGCCAGTGCCTTACCACCCTCAAAGTGAAAAACTTCTTCCTAATGTTCAATCTAAACCTGCCCTCTTCCAGTTTGAAGCCATTCCCCCTCGTCCTATCACTACATGCCCTAGTATTTGGCCTCCAGCAAATGGTTCCCGGCGAGGCTGGAGGTTCTCCTGGTGTTGAGACGGGCTCCTTGCCTGTCCCACTGCGGTCCCCTCTGAATCACAAGGGGAAAAGCCCCGTCTGCCAACCCTCGAGCTGCTGCCCGTGTCGGGGACAAACTGAGCAAACTCTCTTCTCACTTTGCTGCTCTCCCCGTCTGTAAATACTTAGAGATAGCAGCCGTAAAAGTACCTTAGAGAGAAGGCAGCGGTAAAATTACATCAAGCCTAGGGGCTTAAACTGATTGAAGGATACATTTTCCGAGCTGATACAGCTAAAGCAGCAGCAGAGTGCTCGGGCACCACGCAGCTGGTTGAGTTTGATCATTTATTTTGCCCTTCTACCTGGCCAGACAGTTAGAAAAAAGCCCCACAAACATTTTGGGAACATTTTCAGGAGGAGAAATGCAGCGATGGGGGAATGCGTTAGCCAGAGGCAAAAGTCTCTAAGATTTTTCCGTGCAAACAACTCTTACTTGGAAAATAATAGGGATAGTATTAATCTCGGGGCGATGCTGCAACCTGTGCTGTTTTCTGGCCCCCTCGGGGGCTTCTGCAGCAGGTTGTGAAAGGTGATGGTGGTCCTGGAGCTGCTGCTGTTGGGACAGAAAGGGAGAAGATGACAGTGGCTGTCCCAACAAGACCATGACTCAAATATGCATATTATTTTTTTTTTTTTTAAAAAAAGGCTACTGCACACCTCCTCCCCATTAATTTCCAGCCTCCTTGTCTTCTCTCTGCCCCTTCCCAGGGGGCTACATCATGTCCCCCGCAGCGCAGCAGCCTGACCCGGGGCACGGAGGGGCTCAGCCCCGCGGGACCTCGAGTCGACAGCCGAGAGGAGATGGGGGATATTTGCTCCGACCCGCCCTGGCACCTCTAATTACGATTAATGGCTGTGACGGTTATCTGGCTGACTTTCACTCCGCGCCCGGGCCAGCGCTGGGGGCGCGGACGCCTGACCTGCCCCGGTGCGTGGGGGCCGGCGCTGACACCAAGAATCGATCACGGCGGCCGCGGCTATTGCTATTGCCGGGAGCAGGAAAGGGAGAGTGCAGGGAGGGGAGGAGGGAGGGCTGGTTTTGCTCTGCAGTGGGAATTTCCCTGGGGGGGACACGAGTAAATGTGCCAAAAAAGATCCTTAAGCCTCTTCAATTACCCCCGTTGTACCTCCTCTGACTTGCTGAGAGTGAGAGGGTGGTGTGGGGCTTTTGACCCCTCAACCGAAAGGCCAAAATCTTGAGTGATTTGTGTTGTAAAGCTTCCAAACCTTTTTGCTCCCTCGGCCACAGAAATCTGGCTGTCAAAGGGATTAAACACCCACTGAGACACGGCAGGCAGGAGGGAGCGGGACGCAGCCTTGCATCCCACGGTCGGTGGGCTCAAAACCCTTCCCCAGGGCAGAGCCTGCCGTGACCCGACCCCCCTCCAGAGACCCTCCTTCTCCCCGGGCCTTCACAAGGACAGAGGGTGTCTGAGCCGCTTTGTGCCCCGCTTCGATAGACGGGTTTGGAGAATAAAAGCCACCCAAGTGCATAAAAGCCACCCAAGTGCGCATCCCGTCCCATTCTGTCCCATCCCCAGCTCGCTCCATCACTGCTGCTGGCACGAGGGAAGGGAAGGTAAAGAAGAGAGCAGGGGCAAAGGGCTAAATTACCTCTTTTGGCAGCAAAGGTGGTTTTAAAACAGCACTAACCAGTCTTTCCTTGTCTCACAGCGTCACCTTCCAGGGAGAAGGGGAAGAGGAGCCTGGACCCAGCACTGGAGCAGGATAACGCCGTGACCCACTCCTGCTAGGGAGACGATGCGAAGCATCCCCAGGGAGAGCCGGTGGGGTCAACCAGATACAGGAGACCTTGCCGTGATTTCAGACCCACCGCCGTGATTTCAGCTCCACTGAAATGCCTGAGGGGCAAATATGGACTATGAATTAGCTGGCTGCAGCTGAGTTTCACCGCGGGCACGGTGCTAGCAAGATACTACCATGGTACCCAGAAGGGCTCTAATGATCCGGGAGGAAAATAAAGGCAGACGTCCTGACGGCAGCTCACTGCTCTCCGTTGATGCAGCTCATTTCTGAACTAGTTCCTGGGTTCAGAATGGAGTACAAGGTTATGCCGGACTTTAACAAACAACACAGACATGGCAATATGCTAATAAATGCTGATTTAAATTTGATGGAAGCCAGGAAGAATTATCCCAGAATGTATTAATTAGTGTGATTATGAAGTGCTTGAAAAATGGAAATGCAAAGCAGAGGCTACAAGGAGCAAAGGTATTTAAGGAGAGAGAGCCTTTGAAGCTCTTCCCGGGGAGATGTGCCTGGATTCCCACACCAAGGCTGCTCCTCACCCCGGGACTCACTGCGGCACCTTCCCCGTGACCACCGCGAGCCAAAGCCCCGGCCACGCTCCCAGCACGAAGCCCCGAGCGACCCGCCGCCCCGCACTCCATTTGTCAATGCGCGATGGGGCTGCGGGAGCGGGAATTGCCGGCCCGGCTCTTCTCCCCGAGTGATTTGGCACTGCAAAACTCCGCTTTGCTGTAAACACACCGACAGCTCTTGAAATCACTTACTTCCCTGCCCAAACGCCTCCTCCGGGGAGCGCGACGCCGCCTCTCGCCGAGCAGCGTGCCGGGGTCGGCTGCCGGCAGGGCAGGCACGTGTTTCCCCTGAAGGGGAATAGGTTTTCAAAGTGAATCTTAAATCAGCAAGCGGACGAGCAGCCCTGGCTGATTTCCTTCTCGCTCCCTTTTCGTTATTGATGTTATCTTACCCCCAATATTCCTAGCCGCCGTTTCCTCCCCCACCCTCTCCCCCCTGCAATTCCCCAGATCACACAATGCGCATCACACTCATTCTTCAACCACCAGCCCGGGGCTGGTGCTGCTTCTCTGCTGCAGGAACCTGCCCAGCACCTTCCCCAGAGGACGGCGGCTCACGGAGGAGAAGGGCAAGCTGCGGCTCTGCCATGGACACCATGAGCATCGCCCTGGGATGGAGCGAGCCTGGGCTTCCCTCTGGGCACAGCACCAGCACCGAGTGCTGTGAACGGGTGCGATGCCCCAGACTGCTTTAGAACAACGTCCCTGAGCTCCTTTGGTGCAGCTCTGAGCAAAGAAACGCGGCTCAGCAGTGCTCACGTGCCCAGTAAGGGCTATCTTGCCCTTTGCTGAAGGTTACGGGACCACCCCAAAGCAGATCTCTCTCTTTTTCTGTCTTTCAATGGCGTAATAATCACGTTGGTGCAGTTTCCCACGGAGCAATGCTGCAGGACAGTGACAGTCCCAGGATCAGGCTGAGGCCGTTGAGGGGGACATCCCACCCCTGCTCGGTGTCAGTCTGTGCCCTCCTCTCCAGCCCCGTGGTCCCAGTGAGAGGGGCTGATGGGCAGAGGGATGGACATTTCCCTGGAGGAGGGCCAGGAGGTGTATCTGGGAACGGGTGCCCGGTGCTTTTCTGGGGGTGGGCAGCAGGTTAAACAGCCCGACTTGAAAGATTTCCCTCTCCTGTGATGGCACAGATTTCTCCACTCCTACCTTTCATCATCAAAGCAGACGCGTCTCCCAGCTGAGAGCCCTCCTGGGCAGCAGCGCGCGGCTGAGACGGCGAACGGGGGCAGGATCTCCCCGAGCTGCTTTCAGCTGCTCCTCGACGCACACTCGCACGCAGATAGCGATTGCAGCAACCCCGTTTAGCTGTGGCCCCGCCGGAGCATCGGTGCCGTGGTCCTCCCGGTCTCCCCATCAAAGCTCAGGTCTGAGCCTCAGCTGAGAACTCAAAGAGCCTCCCAACTGCAGCCGCCACCTTCGCGCTGACAAACGCTCAGCCGTAGCCCAAGCTGTCATGGCTCCAGACTAAAGTGTGGGGACAAAGACCCCAAAGCCACTTCCCTTGATCTGTCCTAGGGCAGGAGTTTAGCTAACGGGCTATCGCCATCAAGCAGCAGTTTGCCCTCTCGCATCTGCCCCCGCTCTCCCGCAGAGCAGAGCCGAAGGGGGGCGACGCCAGGAGGGCTCACACCTATTCCCGGCAGGAGCGAGAAGTGCTGGGGTAAAACCCTCCACATTTCTTGTAGGGAGCAACTTCAGCGCTGGGGAGATGGGCCGGAGGGGACAAACGCACGGGGACAACCCCGACCCCCAGCTGGGCTCACCGTGGGTGATGCTCCCCGGGCACCACGCTGATTTGCAACCGGGCGCGTGGGCCGGGGATGCCGGCAGCGGCGAGCCGGCTGGCTCCGGAGGGAGAGCCGACCGGGATTTTTTTTCCAAAAGCCTCAGGGTTTTCGGCATTCAGATTTATAGACATTCGCTTAACGCAGAGGCCGGGGAGGAGGAAATGGAAGCGGCAGTCTCTACAGGAGGGGGCAGCTGGGTGGGTTTTTCTGCTTGGAAATCTCCACGGACCTTCCTGCGTCTGGCTTTTAAGCGCCCAGTTACCCAGATTTTCACCAACAGGCTCTTCAGGAAGTTCAGAAACACCCACCACTCCAAGCTGGCACCCTTCATGCCAGAGCTGCCCCAGCCCCAGGCACCGCCTTCCTGTCCTTTTCCTTCAAAAAGATTTCAAGAAAAAAATAGGATGTTCCCAGCTGCCACCTTCTTGGAAAAAGCGGAAGCAGGTAAAAAACCATCCTCCTGAAAGGAAAAGAAAAAAACCCCACCTATCAACTGAACCCATCTACAAACCTTCAAGTCTCCAATCTCATCTTCAAAGCTGAAGGCATCAAGGACACCTTTCCACTCCCCCCAGTAAATCCTTACACTTTGTGTCTTTCCTGTGAAGTTCTCCGAGTATAATTCATACATATTCCTCCACCACCCTGGGTTGTATTTTTTTTTTTCTCATTTTCAGGCAACGCCTGTAAAAGCAGAACTTCCATTGCCAGCCAGCACACGCTCATCACCAGTTCATGCACACGGCAAAAATGAACCTGACGAGCTTTAGTGGTCAGTGCAGGCGCCTCATCCCTCCTGAAGCCGCGACCACCCTCCTCCTGGTAGGCGATGGAGCTGGGGGGTAACGTGGGGACTGAGCTCACCAGCAAGCACTGAGATCTGAAATGGTTTTCCAAGACTGAAGTGACGACGAAGCTCCAGGTCTGGGTGTCGCTTGTACTGGTTTCAGCACTGGCATCTTGCCTGGGTTTGGAGAAGGTGAGATGATGGAACCTCAGGTCTCCACTGGCTGGAGGAAGAGTCCGCATTAAAAAAAAAACACAACCAAACCACCACAATTCTTGCTCTTTGAATATCAAACAGAGAAATATATCTTCCTCAAAGCCCAGAGCCACCAGCTGCCCCGGGGTCCCACCGGCCACAGTGGGAGGGCACCCAGGGGTGGCCCCACACCCTGTCTTACCCTCTTCACTCAAGTTGCATCTGGGACAAGTTCAAAAAGAAATGGGTAAAATCTCCCCAAACAACACTGACTTGTTCAGAAGGGAAAGATTTTGATTCAACGTGACTGCTCCTTTGGAAATTTTCTCCTGCTGAAGGAGAAGCACGAACAAAAACCCTTTTCTTCGGGAAAAAAAACAGGGAAACCAAGCTCAGATCAGAAGGGAAAGGCGTAATGGGAGCAGACACCGTCCCCCACCATGGCTGAACTGACCGCCGACGAATCGTTTCAGGTCAGTGCAGAACAACACAGGCTCTTCTGGAAAAGCACCGCGTCAATTAATTCGGGTGGTTTTAATTAGGGCAGCCCGTCTGGGCCGCAAAGCTGGGCTCAGCTCGCTGTGGGGCCGAGCATGGGGCCGGGGCTGTGCCGGCCGCCTGCCCAGAGGTGTGAATCCACCCCCGCCTGCACGTGCCCTCAGCGAGGTCCGGGCACGCCATGCCCTCAGCTGCCGCCGCTTTGGGGTTGATGGAGCAGAGAAATGGCATTTTCTACCTGGGTCACCCCACCTGCTCAGCTCGGGTGGTTTTGGAGCTCGAGGAGAGCCCAGACAGAGAGCGAGGGGTTGCCTTTATCCCGCAGAGCAGCAGCGACACTCGTGTTCGGACAGGGACGGATGGACGGACACGTCCTCCCTCTTACCAGCACCTGTGGGGCTGCTGGGGCAGGAAAAGAGTTGGCAATACCAGGGTCCCTCTCGGCAAGGACTCAACGCGAGGCAGCACATGAGGTGGCTGCGGGCATCCCAGGGGACGTGAGCGTCAACCCCGGGGACTCCCTGCACACGCAGAGGAGGGTGGCGAAGGGATGGAGCTCTTGGGACCCCGAGCCCAGCAAGAACTTGGAGCAGTTCAGCCCTGGATGAAGGTGCGATGGGTGGTGTAAGGAGAGGGAAAAAGAAAAAAGAGCGGATGTTTGCTCAGGGAGATGCTGGGGTGATGTTTGAGCTTTGGCAGTCCCATTGCCTCTGGCAGCCAAGCACCGTAATTCCGGATTTGGCAAGCAGAAAGCTTTTCCCCTTTGAAAGTGAACCTGGTGCGACACCGTCCCCATGCCGCGAGGCTGAGCACGGGCGCGGGTAGAGCCTGTGGGGGGTTAAACAAAAATCCCACCGACGCTCAGGGACTGAGCCCTGCAGTGATGGGGGTTGGGGAGCCATGGGGTCCAGCACTCCCAGCAGTACCCAACTCCCACCCCAGTGGGCAATTCCCTCAACTCAACCAAAAGCCACTGCGGGGCACTTACGGGGAGCAGGAAAAGGGGCCAAGAAGGTCCGAGGTGTCCATCCCAGGCGAGTCGGGGGTGTCTGGTGAGCTCAGGTGGATGCTCCGGCGGGGGCACACGGCCGAGCGGAGGAGAGCGCTGCCCCCGGAGGCAGAGCACTCGGTAATCTATCAGGCATCCCAGCACAGGCTCTGCAGCAAGACTTTAATAGACTTATCTTTACCACAATAATGTATTTTATTTTTCCAGTGCACATTCATTATTCACACACTTATTTCCCCACGGATTATGTATGCTGCCTGAGCTCCGTTCTCCTGCCTTATTTTCACGATGTCGGCTCTGGTACCTACTTATTTTTACAGCATTGTCACCTGCAAACGGGTTTCTATTTAATCGCCAAAACTAATAATACGGCTCAGTGGAGATGTCAGAGGTAGGATGCTCGTTCGCCTCCGAAGTCCCTCGTCTGAAAAAGGCCAGCTGTTGGCACCAAAGCGTCCTGCGTGCAACGAGCTTGGGGGCTCTCACACCACCTCCTGCGCAGATCCTCTGCCATGGTGGGCAAACCTCATGGCTGCAGCATCCAAAGCCACGAGATGGAGTTCTCTGGAGGAAAAGCAAGGGATATACCATGCGTCAATCCCGCTGTTTCATCCCAGGTTGAAAAGGAACTTTAAAAGCCTCCCAAAATCCACCTCCTGGTCAATCACTGGACCAGAGCTTCCCAATGCCACAGCAAAAACCTTTCACTTGTGTCAGGCTACACGGTCCGTGAATGTTTTTGAATCACTCAGACCTGGGATGACCCACAGCACCCGGGGGGGTGTGGGGGGGGAAATACGAAGTAGCTGCTTGTTAAGCAGGTACAGCTGTGAAGCAGGGGAGTGCTGGTGTAGTGGGATGAGCAACATCTGCTCAGAGGCATTGAGCTCGGTCTGCAAGGCTTCCACACGGAGCAGCTGTGCCAGCAGGACCTCGGCAGCCCAATTTCCAGCATTTCTGGATTTTCAACCTCTTGGCACGTTTGGTCTCTCACCACGGGTTTATGGTGAGCCCAACACTCGCCCACAGTTACCAAGAGCACACCCAAATACTCGTGCACACAAAACTACTGTGCCGTGCCTTCCCCAGCACACAACCAACGCACGCTGTGGTATCAAACCACGGAACACCCCAGCGGTCTATTTTTGAGCTGGATCTTGGCTGGGTTTGGCATTCTGGTGTTTTGTGGAGGATGACAATGATCTCATGTCATTGCTTTCCCTCCCTGGGAGCGGGGGGGTTACTTTACACTGGAGGGCGCGAGGGAGGGCTCGTGTTTGCGTGCACACCTTCCCGTGCCGGGGGAAGCAGCACAAACAACTTCTGCAAGCTGGGAAGCACTCCAAAAGGAAGAGANCGAATGGTTTCTAGGGTTTAGGTTGGCTGCACACTGGGGTCGGGGTTGGATCCTCAGGCCGCGACAGTGGAGGAGAGCTCAGCACCTTCATCCTCTCCATCTCCCTTCTCCATTTGCTCAACTTCAGCCTTGCAACCCAGACAGCGAGGATGGGCTGAGAAAAGCGAAGCCTCCAAGCACTCTGCAAGAGAGTTTTCCTTGCTGTTGCTTTGTCAGTCCCTCTGCAGGGTCCGAGCAGCCCATAACAAGGTGTCCTCCTGGATTGGTAAGTGCACACTGCTCCCCATCCTCCACCTTCCCATCGGGGCACCCTGGTACCTTGCAGGATGCTCACACTCTTGCCCCCAGGCACAGCTTGGCCCAGATCACCCCATCCTGGGGGCTCGGCTGCCCCCGGGGTCCTGCCCTCAGCCTGCACCCAGCCCCCAGCCCTCATCCACCACCAGATCCCTGTGTTCTCTTCAAGCCCTTTATAACTCCCGAGCCATGCTTCACCCAGAGCCTGGATGTACCCATCCCGGACAGGTCCCTGTCCCCATGCCACTGCCCCCAGTACAGCCCTGGTTTCGCTGCAAGAACTTGTTCTCCCCAACCTTTAGGCGGTGCGTTATGCTGCCCGTGTCCCTGCGCTCCCTCCCTGCTTTCAATGAGAGTCATAAATAAGGCATAAGGCACACTGAAAAGGGAGAGAAAACATTTAATCTTTTATTCTAGTTTGTTGCAGAGCCTGAGATGGATCCGGCCGCTCAGGATCTCTCCTCCAGCCCTGCCCAGCAGCTCCCACCCTCCCCGGTGCTCGCTCGGAGACGGGAGGGTGACAAAGGATGGATGTCCTTCCCCTGGGGTTAACCTCAGAAAGCAATTTTTCTTCTATCCGCAGACAGCAAATGCCAAACCGCACATGAACAGGGACCCTGACACATCCCAGGGAAGGGATGGAGATGCCCCCTTAAGTGGTTTGTAAGCCCTCAAAATAGAGGTGCCCCCAGTCCCCGAAAGCACCGAGCTCTGCACCCCACAGAGGTTATTTGGGGGGAAAGAAATAATAAAAAAAAAAGAAATTATCCCATAGCTCATAGCTAAAACCCATTTAACCCCTTGGCACAAAATCCTGAGACAGAGGGCATCTCCCATCGCAACGCTCACCACGTGCTTCCAGCTCAGCGAAATATTCAGGGCTGGGTTTGGTCAGGAGCGTTTCCCGTGACACAAGGACAGGTCACTCGTCCTGGGAGGGGTCTTCAGCAGTGCTACGGGGTCCGAGCATCCCCGGAGGGAACGGTCCCTGGATGATGCTGCCTGCCGGAGAGCTGCATCGCTGCCGTCCCTCAGTGGTGCCAGGCTGAGTTGTCCTGATCTCCAGAGAAATTAAAAAAGAAAAAAAAAAAAACAAACAAAAACAAAGAGGCATTTTGTTTTCCATAAGCCTTATTTCCTGAGGAAGAGGGGTTTATGCAATGGCACTCCCTGTGCCTGCGACAGCCCGCGTGTCTTCCCTTGTCATTTTATGCCTCACGAGGCAACTTGAACCAAATTTGACAGTAATAATAGGAATCTGAAGAGAATTATGTTCTGACAGGCTTGGTGAGGATCCACAGCCTGGCAGAGGAGTGAAAGACATAATTAATGGCCCCACTGAGGAAAGGGCTGCGTTGTGAGTGTTTTCCTTACTAGACATCAGAGAGTCTACAGGCAATTGAGAGCAGTTCCCGGGGGGAAAGCCTTGGTCAGCATTTGCTGGGAAACCCCAGCTGGCAGCGGGGACTCTGGGGTCTGCCGGGGCAAGTCTGGCAGAGAAAGCTTTTCCCCCCGTTCGGGACATTGTACCATTGCTCTCCTGTGTGGATTCGCCGGTGTCTACTACATGGCTGTGCCACTTGGCAGCCTTCTCACCCGCCCGCTCACCTCCTGTCCCACGCTCACGGCTGTGGCACTGGGAGGAAGAAGGAGCTTCAGCCAGACATGAGGAGCCCATGGGCACGCGTGGTCCTTGCCACTCCTCACTGCATCCTTCCCTCCATCCTCACCCTCACCCGGGCATCGCAGTACGTGCTGCCCTACATTTCCCCAGCACGGAGACCGTCTCCGCGTGTTTGGAGGACCAACGTGCTTGTCCTGCCAATTCCACTTAGCTCTGTGCGGGCGCAGGGGTGCACCGTACATATCTTTAATCTTAAAATATCACTCGTTACACCCGGAATCCAACTGAACGGTGCTATTGCAGCTGAGGACTTTGCTAAAACCTCATGATGGAAACACCAATTTTAATCCTCAGGAGGTTTAACAGAAAGGCTTGCTTCAAACCCAAACTTCAATCTTCCTGACATTTTTTTTTGCCTTATAAAAAAATTAGTCTTAAACAGCAAATGCAAAAGCTCCTGCTTCTGTCAAGTTTCTAGCAAAGCAGGTCCCCCCCAAACCATCGATCAGGGCTCAGCCGGACCAAGGTGGGATTCAGCATCATCTCCCAGCGGGATTTTTTTTTTGGCTCTCTGTATCCTTACAACCTCAGGGAGGCTGCCCCATGGCACAGCAGGCTGGTGAGGAGTTAAAAAGCATTTTAAAAAAAAAACATTACCAAATTGTTGTATCTGCTGCCTCCCTCCTGCAGTCTCACCTGCATCAGCCTGAGGGAAAGGGTTTGTTTGCCTCCAAGATTAGAAGTTCCCTTTCCCTTCACACCCCTTATTTCAATATTTGGAAACAACACTGTTTCGCAGTGATGCATTTTGTCTCCTTTCCATTTCCTTCCCTCTGATAGGAAACAATTTGCCAAAGCGGACGGTGGTCCCCAGGCGGCTCCAAAGCTCCATTTTGGGAGCAAATTCCCCCTATACTTGGGTAAAGGACTGGGGAGCAGTAGGGATTTTCCTCCAACAACTATTTTCTTCAGGAAACCCCAGAGAAGGGCTGAAGCTGTGCATGAACGGTGGATATACACGGCAGGTTTTGGCTAAAAAAAGGCTTGGAAAAGTAAAAAAACCCAACAAGGTGCTCTGTATGGCTAATTTAATGCCAACCACCCCGCAGCGCTCCCCAGCACAGTGCCATGGGTGGATGAAACCCAGTGCCGGCGCTTCCCCTTCTTCGTTAAATGTAATGAACCCCCAAACCAAAGAGGTTTGCAAGGAAAGGGAAATAAAATAACCCCAAGTCCCAGTACTGGGAGAGAGAGGCAGAGCCTGTGGAGGCTGGCCAGCAGAGGAATGGGTGGTAATAAAATAATAAAGGCAGAAAGAGTCAATGTAAGAGGAATTATTTAAGAGGTAGAAGAAAGCCGTGAAAAAAAGGGGAAAAAAAAAATCAACCCTCTCTCTGGGGGGGAATAAAAATGTTCAAGTGAAAGTAGGCCATTTGCTAAACAATAAAAAGGATGAAGCAGATGATGGTTCTAAAATGGCTGAGATGCTGAACTGCTTTTAGAAATCTGCCTTTATCAAGAGAAATGTGGAAAAGTGGTTTGGACAATTAGGAAGTAACAAAGGCCTCATAAAAATAGCTCCGGGGGGAAGAGAAACACTCGGGGAAACGGGAGCGTGGCGGCAGCATCGTGGCAGAGCGCATTAAGGGATTAGCTGATACAGGGGCTGACCCTGCGCCGGGGACCGAGGATGGATGGGGACCAGGGTAAGGGGCCACATCCTGCCCCCTCCTGGCACAGCACCAGGAGATCCTAAAATCTGCCGCCAGAGCAGAGCTGGGGCTTTGGGAAGCATGGAAGAGCGGCAAAATGAGAGAGGCTAACGAAGATCCCGTCAGACAAATTGGAGCGTTGCCTCTTCTTCGCCTTTTAATAGCGGAGCCAAATTAAAGACGGCAAAGCAAATTCTCTCTGGATATCTGGATGCGATAGCGCTTCCCGGGGGGTGAAATGGAGGAATGATGGAATTAAATTAAAGAAAGAGGAAGTTAAAATTGAATATCTGAAAGGAAACGTTGCTCGGAGTAATTCTCTGCTCAGCTGGGGATCAGCGTCCCGGAGGGTGATTGCAGATAAAGTCCGATAGCACCTGGATTCCTCAGCATCCACAAAGCATTTCAATCACAGTTGGGGGGGGGGGCTGCTCTGAAGAGCAGAAGCGGGGGCCACACACTGCCCAAGGGGGGCTCAGAGCCCACTGTGCCGCAGGGAAGGACCCCAGGGATGGGGGAGAATGGGGGGGAAGAAGAAACACCCCAGGCAGGGTGGATTTTCCTGATGGTTTTCCTCCACATTACAGCCACCCGGACCCTCTCTTTTCAGGGTGGGAAGCAACAGGGAGCAGGAGGAGATGATTTGGGAGCATGGGAGACCTCATGCATGTGATCACACAGGGCATCTGCTGCCTCAGTTTCCCCGTGGAGGAGAGACCACCACATTCCTACTGCTCTTTCCTATTGCTGTGTATAGGATGGTGAACCAAACTCCCTTAACGGGTCCGCCCACGGCACAGCCTTTCCCTGAACTCAGCTTCTGCCCGTGCTCGGCAGAAAAGATGATAAATACAGCACGAGAGCATCGTGCTGCTCCCCCAGCTCCTCTCCCCACCTCCCAGGATCTGTATCTTCGGGACCAGGACAGGGGATGCCCCAGCTGCCTGCGGGACAAGTCCTCTCGGCGGCAGCTCCAGGCTGGAGAGCAGGATGGTTCCCGCGGCACGGCCAGCGGAGAGGAGGCGGTGGGTGGGAGAAGAGGAGTATTTCTCTGCTGGACCGAGAACAGCCTGGGGCTGGTGTAAATCTGGCCGCTCCCAGGGGTCACCTCCCCAGCTCTGACTCAGCCGGGCTCTGCTCATCCCCACTAACCTCCTCCTCCTCCTCCTCCGGCCAGCCTTCCCGCACCTCCCGCAGGCAGCAAGTGCCACGTCCCAAACCCCACTGCTGGAAACCCCTGTTAGAGAGCAGGGAAGCACCTGGCAGCCTCTTTGCACAGGTAGAAAGCAACCAAGTAAAAAAAAAAAAATTAAAAAAAAACATGAAAAAAAGCTCAAAATAAGGCAATTTGGGATGCCAGCACCCCCAAGTTTTCAGAAGTATTTTTAGCACCAAGTTTTGAGCGAAAGGAAACAGCTGTGCGAACCCTGGCAGCAGGAGAGACAGGAGGTGGGAGCCAACACCCTCATATTTTCATTGCACTTCTCCTTAAACCACCCTGAGTCATGCAATTGGCAGCTCCCCCCCCCCATCATCTGAAACGAGCGCGAAGCATCACCAGCATCCCCAAAAAAGCCTGTCCCCTTCACAGCACCAGAAGGCTGACAAAAATAGGTCTCTGTTACTGCAGTGCCAAACGTACTCACCACCACCCGGGAGCCAGAAGCCCTCTCTGAGCCCAGGGACCTCTTTTATAGAGAGCTGGGCCAGCCCAGGAGGGTCTAATCCTGCTCCAGCCCATCACCTGGGAGGCTGCAGGTGGGGCTCAGCCCAGCCTCGCACTTAAAGGACCAGTTTTCCTCATGAATGCAGTGATTTAAACAACCAACTCTGTGGTTTTTTTTTTCTTCCTTTAAATTATGGCATGCCCTGGCTTTGCCCTGGGCTTGGGGAGAGGAGAAACCCTCCTCGGATTTGGGGAAATGAAGCCCCACTCGGGCAGGATCCAACGGTCTCTGGCTTCAGCCTCCGATCTCCTCCTGGAGGAGTAGGGACAAGCAGGGACAGCACGGCAATAAATGAGGGGATGGGCTTCTGCAGGGCTTTCTGAGCAATCGAGATGAGACAGAAATATCCCCGACTCCAGAGCATCTGCTCCAGCTCCCACCCACCCGCTCAGCCCCAGCCGGGGCCCAAAAAGCCGCAGGAGATCACCGGGATCTTTAATAAATCTTTTGATGACCCAGCCTGGATTTTATGGCAAAGAAAAGGGCAAAAAGGCTCCTGAGCGTGCCCTGAGTGCTTCACCCCCCCCGGTGGGCTCACTCCCTTGTCCCTGGGCTCTTGCAAGAGGCTGCTCCGAGCCCGGGGCACCTAATTTCTGCTAGTCCTGATCCAAGGTGAGAAAAGCAAAGACGCTCCCCGGGGATGCGAGCAGGAGAGAAGCAGTGAAGGACTCTGCTTTCAGCCACGGGACCCCAGGGTCAGCCCTCCTCAGCTGAGGTGGTCCCCAACTCTCCTGCTGATGTCCCAGGCTGTGCTGGTGTTCAGGGCAGGTCTTCTGCTATTGCGCCAGCCAAAAAGTCCAGCAGGGTGGTGAGCAGAGGCTCATTCCTGCAAAGAGCTATGAGGTCGGTGGGGGTTTTGGCCAGAAAACGGTTGATCTCCCACCAGATGTGCCTCCTGGGCGTTCAGTGATCTGTACAGAGGAAGAGATCACGTGAGGATACAGAATTAGGACCACGAGAAGATCCGAAGGGTGACCCAGGAAAGACAGCCTGGGTTGTATCAGCTCTAGTAATGCAAAATCTTTGAGGGGGAAATTTTCTGGTGTGTCTGGGAAGGTCGGGTACTGGGCTTACGTTAGGTCTGGCACGGAGCTGTGAGCGCATCAGCTGTCTGAGCTGGGCCCATCTGCAGCTACAGGCTTGGTGCAAAGAGAAAAAGAAGGCCACCACATCTCCCAGAACAACTGCTGGGTGACTGCTCCCATCACACCTCGTTCCCAGCACCGATCTCTACACTGTGCAAGACTACCAGAAGCAAAGAGGATCCCGAGCCGTCATCCGGGGGTGCGAGTCTCTGGATGCAGATGCAACCCTTGGCGAGGAAGAGAGCTGCTGGCCGTGAGCCATGCAAGCACAGCTTGGTGTCTGGTACCACATGCCCTTCCTCCATGAGCTAAATATTATACGTTCAAGTCGAATATAAGAAATGGGCTAAAAAGCAAAAATTAAGGGACTCAGCAAGTAAAATGTTGGCATTGTGAGTGACTGGTCAGAGGACATAATATTAGGGTTGGCCTGGAAGAGTCTTCGTATGTTGTATGTTATATGTATGGGGGTTGGATTAGATGATCTCCAGAGGTCCCTTCCAACACTGACCATTCTGTGATTCTGTGATGCCAAAGGGAGAGTCCTGTCTCAGCATAAGACACAGGGATGTTGAGCTGAAGGGCTGGCATTCAAAGGACTCGAAGGTGCTTTCTACTTAAATTTGGGCAGTTGACCATAAAGAGGACTGGCTCCTGGGCACGTGGCTAATGGAAACAGCTTCAGTGTGGTGCTTTGGGGGGAAAACACAATGGGCTATAGAGTGAGAACTCAAACTTCTGTCTGTCCAACCTTCTCAATTGGTCTTGAACAGACAAAGATGGAGAACTCAGCCTGCTCCACGCACCGGGATGGGGAGAAGGTCTTCACCATTTCAGCCACACCACCCGTGTAGGCAAAAGAGAAGGTCAGCCAATTCTTGGCTTGGGATTTGTTCAAGGAAAGAGGTGCATCGCGTCATCCCAGGAAAAGGTCTTGGGTGTTCACTTGCTAGAAGTGCCTTAGAAGATATGAGCATGAAAGACCAAGACAACCAGTCTCTGTCGGCAGAAGCCATCCAACCGGAACAGGCTTTCAGTTAGGGAAAGCTTCCTAAACACGGAGCCCCGGCGTCTGCGCTGTCAGAAGTGATGTTGTAAATGGGCCTTGGATGTACTATCCCCTTGTAATACTGTACAACGAGCTCGGTGGATCAAGTGGAAAAATGATGACTTTTCAGAAGAAATAACTGGAGATGGGGAAAAAAGCCGTAGGTTAGACTGATGTGAATCTACTGTTTTTTCTCTGAGCTGTGCAAAAAGGATTTTTTTTTTCCCCGAAAAGCTGGCTCTGCCAGAGGTTTGGGCAGTAAAGTCACATCTCCTGCAATACTGTGGCACACAGTGCTTGTTGGAGAGTTTGTGTGAGCAGTCAGACAAGGCAGTCTTGATCCATCACCTCCCTTAGATCCTCTTTTTACTCATATTTATTAACTTGGTTCTTTCACGGCTACTTACTCATCATAGTTAGATGCTCCAGCCCTTTTTCCTCAAACAACAGTGAGAAACACGCAGTTCGGATGTACAGTTATGCTTTTTAATACATTTTGCCTTCCAGGGCTGCAGAGAAAGTGCAGAGAAATTCTTCTGATGGCTCAGATCTGGGGAGGGGTGAAAAGGGGAGCAGGAGGCGTGATGGTGATCAATGGAGAAAGGGTCACTGCAGGGTGGCGAGAGTCCCCTGGAGCATGCTCTCCCGGGGCTGCGGTGGGGCTGGAGCTGGCCTGGGGTGGGACAGCAGAGAGCAGCTGAGACCTTTGCTGGTAGCCATGGTTGGGCCAGCTCAAAGGGAACTGGGAGCTGGGACACTGCAGGCCCCAGGTGCAGACAGTCTGGAGCGTTAGGACAAGGCACAAGGCCACCTGGAGAGTCTGGGAGTTGGATCCACTCCCCAGACACTAAGTGACCTTGAGTTTGGGCTCTTGGGGAGTGTGAACAAAGCTACGTCCCATGTCTATGGATGGAGACACACAGTCATGGCCCGAGTGTCTTTGGGTTGCACTAATGGCTGATGCATCTAATTACGCCCTTTGCATACTTGAGGTGATGGGCCTAATGACGTTACCTCAGAGGCTGCATCTCCCTGGAGCACCAGCTCTGGGGAAGGCAGGTCCAGCCCCACCTTGAAGCACCAGCAAGAAGGCACTGCCACCCCCAAGATGGTCCAAGCTGCTGTTGAGGGACTGAGTTGGACGTTTGTTTAATTTAGTCTCCTCTCCATCCTCCGCACACCTCTCACTTCCTCAGAGCCTCTCCATTCCTCCCCTGCGATGTCATGCTGAGCCCAAGGAACCCACCCCAGGGCAAGATGACAATAGCTGAATTCTCTCGTTGGCAGCAACGTGATGTCATTAGGCAGGATGAGGTTGAAACTTTTTTTTAAAGTCAGACAAATAGGGATGGAAGTGGGAGGCAAGTAAAGGTCTCCATTCACACCTTTTCCACAGAAAGCCTCCCCAAACTCACCAGTAAAGGCCAAATTTGTGGCTGTAATTAGGAAGGGGGGAAAAAAAGATTCCTGTTTTGCACAAAATTTCTTCTGGAGTTTTTTTTTCCTATGAGAAAATGGAGCTCGTGTGTCATTGAGTGGTTTGTGGCAGTTTACAATAGCCACATCTCAGAGGTAAGGCTGTGCGCAGGGGACGTCTCACGCTCTCCAAGCACTGGAGATGGGCACGATGCTGTGAGTGGCCATGGGAAAGGACAACCAGATGACGGTGATGCTAAGGCACCCTGATCTACACCTGATGGGCAGAAAAAGGCTTCCAGATGGTCTCCTGCCATCACTGCTTGCTTATTTCTGATGGAATTCCACCAGCAGTAGCCTATGTCCAGTGCTTTGTTCATTTAAACAGAGGCTGAAGTTGCACAAAAGCCACATGTCACTTCCCTTTCCTGAATCTAAACGCAGCCCTCGTACTTCCCCTCTGTTGGACTGTTGTGAATGAGGACTTGCAAATTGCTTTTTAGCTCTGTGGGATTCGCTCCCGCCTTTGTGGATTTTTCAAAGTGAGCTCCATTTGCCTTGCGTGAAAAGGAGGCACTCGAAGAGTTTGCTTTTGCCTTGGGAAGAAGTGAGCTTTTTTTTTTAAAAAAAAAAAAAAAAAGAGAGAGACCTGGACAGCTTCGGAATTTTGTAGAATGGCTCAGGAGCGCTCAAAAATCAGTGAGAATAAGATAGCAGAGTTGGTGTTAACAGACTGCAAAGTGGGTTGTGGAGGGTCAAAGAGGATCTTTCATACCCAGCTGGAGATTTAGCATATTTTGATTTTTCCTCTCGTTCTGGCAGGTACTGAAAAGGAATCAGGAAGAAGCTGATTCCTCACCAAGGGGAAAATTCTCCTTTCAGTCAGCGCTGGGAACTGGAGTCTGCTCAAGAATGTGGAAGATTAACACGGTGCAAAAGAGCAACCTGAAAATCCCAAATTGAAGCAATGGTTCATGGCAGATTTCCCATCAGCTCCATGAGACACCAGAGCAAACACATATGGGAAAGACTCATGGCCCCAACCCAATGCATGAAGATTTCCAAGAGCTACACAACGAAAAGGAGCAAATGGAGATGTCAGCCCTGCTCCTAGCACCATTTATCACATGGCATGTGGCAGAAGATGCCTCCCAGATCGCCCCAGTTTGGCAGATGCTGACAGGCTTCTGACATCGCTCTTCCACCCATCCCTTCTGCACCATATGGCTCTCGCACGCTGGGTCCCAGGAGGTTCTCTCCAACAGCTGCTCTGCTAATGACTCCTTATTAATAGCAGGACTCTGGAAGGGCACCAGTGATGCCCTGCTTGAAGGTGAACCTTTCAGGGATGGATTTGGCTTCGGATCTTCACCTTCGCAAACAGCCAAGATCACCTCTGCTGCTGGCAGCAATGGTTTGGGCGGCACCATTTGACGTCTGCTGAACAGCTGGCAGTTAATGGCCACCAGTTATGTTATTTCCCAGCCTTTCTGGGCCTGGTATATCCTGGGTGCCAACATCCCACAGCAACTGGAGCTAACCTGAAGAAGGCTGGCGTCCAAGAGGAGTAACATCTTGGTGTCTTCTCCTTCCACACCACCATCCCACGTCCCTCGCTGTAAGAGAGCATGGGGTGCATGCTGCTGGGACTGTTAGCTTCCCTGAGCTCTTGGCTCATGTCCCAGCTCACGCAAAACCCTTCCTTCCCTCGGCAGCTCCTCCTTTGATCTCAGAGCTGGACAGGCAGGAGCTGGGATGGGGAACCACTCGCCCGTCCAGGAGTTATGTGGGTGATGGGTCTCAGTGAAAGCAGCACTGGCCGTGCTGCTGACAGGGCAGAGAGAAACCGTCACGGAGTGGTCAAAAGGACTACTCACAAAGCTTTGGTTCTGAGTTGATCTCAGGAGATCCCAACCGAAAAGCCTGAGCACCAGTGCTGTGCCCAGCAAGCCCGGGGCAGCCCAGGCTCATGGCAGGAAAGGCTTCATTCAGGGAAGGAGGTGTGGGAAGCCACCCCATGGTGACCTGCTCCCGTAGTACTGGCTCAGTCCTCAGGCAGCAGAGGAGAGGGGCAAACAGACTGCAAAGTCCTAAAAAAGCCCAGCCTTACTCTCGAGGGATAATGCGTACGGTATCTCCAGCACTGGCGGTTCTGCAAACGTGGGATCTTGGGGTACCATGGGTTTTTCTGGAGTATGGTTGGGAGGACATTTCCAAGGTGCAGAGGACTGCCTGGTGGGGCAGGAGGGGAAGGAAGGGCGGCTGGACCAACGCCAGGGACTCAGCCACCCCTCCTACAAGCCAGCCCCGGCAGGCAGGGCAAGATGCGAGAGCATCCCCGGAGCGGGTACCACCAGCCTGGACCAGGTTGGAGCCACAGCAGTTGGAGCATCCCGGTGGGAACCCCCATTCCTCCCGGTGGCTTCCCCAGGTGGTGGGGTCTCCCCTGGAGCCCCTGTGCCCCCCTTTCCCTCCCTCATTCAGTCACGCCGGGCCCTCGCTGGCTGCCCCAACCCGCCTCCGCGAGCGGCCTCGCCGCAGAGCGGCAGCGGGGAGCAGAGCCGCGCGTAGGTGTGTGCGTGCGTGGAGAACATGTGTCTCGCTGAGAAGCGCTAGCATATGGTGACTCTGTTCCTGGAGGCACCAAAAGCCACAGCCATTAATCTCTATAAGTAATTTTAGCCACGAAGCCGCCGACGGATGTTTCCCCCACTCCCTGAAAAAAAAAAGAAGAAAAAAAAAAAGCAGCTTTGTAAAACATTAGCGTTCCTGAAACAGCAGAACAGTCTGAACGAGACCACAGGACTGGAGAGCAATTAAGTCAGGCAACTAATTGCTAACAAGCGGTGTTTCTCTGATGGGGGATGGGGGCGCTGAGTGCAGGAGGAGCGTGGCCATTGAGCTGTTTGGTGGGCAAGCGGCTGGCTGATGGGGCAGGGTGGCTCCTCTGGAGGGGCCTGGTTCAGCCCCAGGGGGCTTCTGCCCTACGTGGGAGCAGGTCTGGCACGACCGGGGCTGGGAGAAGCCCTGGCTCTGCCCCAGGGATCATCCGAGGAGTCGGTGTGGGTGTCCTGTCCGGACACGGAGGGGACAGTCACCAGGAGACCCGACTGCATCGATCCTGGGCAGCCACGACAGACGCACTCTGGCTTTCCAGAGCTCAGACACGACCTTGGGCCCTCGAGTTCCCAAACCAGAGAGGACACGAAACACCCACAAATACACACCAGCGGAGCCACCCGTGCTCATGTGCACGGAGCCGTTACTTATCACCCGCGGCAAGGGAAAGAGGAGAGGGGATGATGCGTCACCCCATCACTCCCCAGCCACTTACTGCCACTGCCTTTGCCCAGCTCGTCATTCCTCCTGTCCGGGCTGTGACCAGGAGAGGTGCCACGTTTGAGTTAATTGCACAGAGCAAGACACCAGTGCACGCTAACGGTGCTTATCTGTGCTGCGTCCCAACCCTGCTCAGGTGGGGAAGGAGGACAACAGGACCTGGATCTGTTCCGGGTCCCCAAGTTACCCCACAAGATGCAGCTGGAGGGAGCACACTGGCCCTGGACACGGGCTGGGGCTCGCAGGATGGGCACAGCACCCGGCACCATCCTGACCAAGTGGCCAATTTGCCGTTATAACGAGCCGTGGTGGCACTTTCCCACTGCTGGACCAAGTCTCCTGGTGGTGGCAAGGTGGGACAGGGGAGGCACCCTCCCCCGTACTCCAAATAGCTGCATAACTCAGCACAATAAGGGGGATATCAGGATGGTATGGCGTGGATTCACCTTAGCAAATCCTGGCCCAGAATCTCCAGGATCTGTGGGAGGCAGCAGCTTTCACACCACACCTCGGTACCAGGAGGCCTTGGCCGAGCCTGGACCCCGCGTGGTCCTCGCCGGCCCGGGGAGCCCCTCTCCCCTCCAAGGGTTAAGGCCGGAGCCGCGCGGGGTGATGGAGTAAGAAAGTTCACTTTGCTCCTATTTGTAGTTAAAAAAAGCACTAATTCATTCTAAATCTGCCTGAAAGAGCCTTAAGTGGTAATACGCCGATAAGACGACTTTATTTGGCTTAGCATTTAGAAAGTTTTATGTGTGTAAATGGGTGAGGATATCGCAAAGGCTCATTTTCTCTCTCTCTCTTTTAAAGCAGGGAGCTGTCTGGCTTCCCTTCTGCTCTCCCGCCGGCAGCGTTTATACATCCCAGCCTTTTCCCAGGCGCAGGCAGGAGCGTTGCCTGCTTTTCAGCAGGGGATGATTGCTCGGCGCAGGACCGGCACCTTGTTCGGGTGATCCCCCACATTGCCCGACAGCCCCACGGTCTCCCCACGGCCTGAGGACTTCTCCACCCCGCTGCTCCTGGCAGAGCTGGAGCCGTCCCTGAGCCTCTGTGGGTTTTTGGGCTCTCGCTGGGGTCTCAGCCCGGGTGGATCAGGGTCAGTCCTCGGGCACACTCGGAGCCAAGGAGGAGGCGCAGCCTTGCAGCAGTTCAGCGTGAAGGTCTGTGCAACCCTTCCCGTGAGCTGCGAGGCACAAAGCCACCGCTCCCCAAAACCACCCCACGCAGTTTCCCAGGCACCACCCCAACAGTCCTGGGGAAGATACATCCCCACCCGTCCGCTTTGGTATCCCCGTCCTCATCCCCCATCCAAGTGAAGGAGGAATTTTGTCCCCCGTGGCACCACCGGCCTTCGCCCTCTGACCACTCGGGTCGCTGGGGCCGAGGACGTGATTTCGTCTGCCTCGAGGTTCATCTATCCCACTTCGTGGGAGCCACCAAAAAGCCACCGCCCAGCAGCACCTTCCCCAGCCTGGCCACGCTCCCCTGCTTCTTCCAACCCGAATTTTCACATTCGAGCCACCACCGCAGCCGGCTTTTATGCAAAACACCCTCTTTCGCAGGGAGATTTCTCATCCTGATCCCTCCGTTTACTTACAGGGCCATCGTACAACTTCCCAGCAGCTAATAAGGCTCATGAAGTGCTCTTGTCAAAGGTTAGCGCGGCTGTGAAGAGACCGATCATTAGGAGCAGGGAGCCGGCTGCGGGAGAATAAACACCGCCGAGTGGTACTCGGGCCGTGTGAGATTTGGCAAATTTCGCAAAGGTCAGTTATCAAATAAATGAGAGGAGATGAGAAATTTCAGCAAAATGCCCCTGCTTCTTGGAAACGTCTGATGGAGCACAAGGCTTGATGGATGCTATAATGGGCTCCCTTATGTCTGGCGGTGTCTGGAGTTAATTTTTGCTCTCTGAATACGGACACCAGCGGGGTTTCGAGCGTAGGCCTTGGGCTTTGCCAACAGCCAGGCGTTGCGGTACGGGCTCCACGCTTATTTCTGCACAACTCACTCAGGAGGTAACAGCAGCAATGGTCTATAGTTAACCAGCGACAGTTAAAACAGCGCAAACGCTTGAGGGATTGGAGCATCTCCCTTATGAGGAAAGGCTGAGAGCGCTGGGACTCTTTGGCCTGGAGAAGAGAAGGCTGAGGGGAGACCTTATTACTGCTTACAAGTATCTAAAGGGTGGGTTGAAGGAGGATGGAGCCAGACTCTTCTCGGTGGTTCCCATTGACAGGACGAGGGGCAATGGGCATAAGTGGGAACACAGGAAGTTCCGTTCCAACACACGGAAAAACTTCTTTACAGTTCAGGTGACACAGCAGTGGCACAGGCTGCCCAGGGAGGTGGTGGAGTCCCTTCTCTGGAGATTTTCAAGCCCCGCCTGGATGCAGTCCTGAGTAATGTGCTCTGGGCAATCCTGCTTTGGCAGGGGAGTTGGACTAGATGATCTCTAGAGGTCCCTTCCAACTCTGAAAATTCTGTGATTCTGTGAGAGTCGCTTATCCCAGTATTGAACCGCACCAACTGGTGGATACCCAGCAAAGGGACAACCAGGGGAGTTCAGCTTGGGCGAGCAGGTCCGGCCGGAGCCACCCAGAAACACGTCTGGAAGGAGCTGAAATGTTTCATTCTGGTGCTTTCAAAATAAGATATTTCACTTCAGGACACTCAGCTCCCTTCGGATCGTTTTTCAGTGAAATGTTTTGACTTCTTTTTAATGGATCCTTTTTAAAATAAAGAATGCCTGATTTTAAAGAAAAAAAAAAAAGGAAATAGGCCCTAAAATTATGTTTATCGGGGACAGATGTGTATAAAAACCCCATTTCCCACTGATGCGCAGTGATGTATTTTATGATTTTTTTTTTTCCTTTCACATACTCCCAAACCCCCCACTGCCCAGCAGAATGGCTCTTTTGGGTTGACACCAGCCCAATATCACAGATCAGCTGAGCACGGCTTTCCTCCTACAGGAACCTGAAGAGAGGAGGGGAGGATGAGAGGAGAACAAAGCTGGAGATTCTGCAGCAAGAAGTGCCCACAGGGACAAGGGACCAGAACGAGACCCTGTCCTCGCAATCCAGCCTGGAATGGGGTGGTCACCCAGGCTCGGGCTGCAGCAGCCTCTCGGGCAATGGTCGGACGTCACCTGGACCGGCGAGATGCCACCAGGGAAGTCACACAGGAGAAACCATCCTTGGGTGCAACATCCCAAGGAGGAGCATCTCCAGCAGCTGGTCCTACCCTGCAAAATTTGGGTAAAGCTCCCCCAAGCTAATAAATTGCTTTATCCCAATAAATTGCTTTATTGGGACTGCAGTCACAATGCTGTAGGTCTATTCACCATCGGGCTTTGAAGGTCTGTCTCTCTTGGGACGAGCTGACCACAGCACCAGGGAGAGCGGGGGCTGAACACAGAAATGCAGAGCAGAGAGGTGATGAGACACAGCGAGGAGAGTTTCATGCCTGCCCTGAACACTCTCTGACAGCCCAGGAGGAATTTGGATGATTTCAGTTTGGTTTTAGCATTATTCCTATTCCATTTAGCTAAATAAATAGAGGCTGGATTTAAACTAATTTAATCGTGTGCACACAGCCAACTTGCACAGCCTAAAGCAAATCATAATTTTTATTGAACTGGTGCAGTTTGAGTTTAGAGGGAGAGTTTGCTACAAGATGAATTTTCAGAGGGTTTCCTACCCTTTCCAAAAGGGGCAGTGACTAACTGCTTCGTGTGGGGAAATGAGGGGAAGTACCAAAAAAACCCAAAAAAAGGGCGAAAAGGCCAGTCTTCAAGAAGATGCTTGGATCTACAGCAGAGCTGCATTTGTCCTGGGCTGGCTTCAGAGCTGTTCCACTGGGAGATGTGCCGCATGTGTCTGCACGTGGGATTTAACAGGATCTTTCAAAAACGGTTCAGAGTACCAGAGCAGATAGTTATTAAAATGGCAATAATGTGAAAACAGGTATTGAATAGATAACGTAGCTCCTCCCATCCGTCCCTCCATGCCCTCTTTCCCCCCTCCCATCACAACAGCGCAGGAGCAGAGCCCGCAGGCAGCGCACCCCGTCGGGGTGGCATGGGAGGGCAGAGACCCACCGGCAGCAGGTGACACCTTCACAACTTTTCCCATCCGGAGGCTGCTGAGATGATCCAGTGGAGAGTCTCATCGGTTTATACCCAAGCCTGGCTCAGGTATTTATACCAGCATCCTGGCTTGTGTTAGAAATAGGGTGGCCAGCAGAAGTAGGGAGGTGATTGTGCCCCTGTACTCAGCACTGGTGAGGCCACACCTCGAGTATTGTGTCCAGATTTGGGCACCTCAATACAAGAGAGATATGGAGGTGCTGGAGCGAGTGCAGAGGAGGGCAACGAAGCTGGTGAAGGGCCTAGAAAACATCATATGAAGAGCGGTTGAAGGAGCTGGGACTGTTTAGTTTGAGGAAGAGGAGGCTGAGGGGAGACCTCATCACTCTCTACAACTATTTGAAAGGACACTGTAGAGAGGTTGGTGCTGGTCTCTTCTCACAGGTAATTAATGACAGAACAAGAGGGAATGGCTTCAAGCTCCAACAGGGTAGATTTAGACTGAACATTAGGAAAGAATTTTTCCCAGAAAGAGTGGTCGGGCATTGGAATAGGCTGCCCAGGGAGGCAGTTGAGTCTCCATTCCTGGATGTGTTTAAGAGCCATTTAGATGTGGTGTTGGGGGATATGGTGTAGGAGAGAACTTTGTAGAGTAGGGTAGATGGTTGGACTCGATGATCCCAAGGGTCTCTTCCAACCTAGACAATTCTATGATTCTATGATTCTAACCCAGCTGGATTAGGGACAGCAAGGATACCCTCCCCGGCACTCCGCATCGTTGCCTGCCCAGTTTCCTACCCCTGCTCCAACCGGCGGGGGACGCCAGCCCTGCTCCCAGCACCAGGAGGGAGCACAACCACGTGCCTTTGCCTTCTCCCAGTTGCAGGAGTGAACGGACATCTGTGTTTGTGGCAATTCCGCTGCTCTCCCCCTCAGGGCCACCCGAAAGCAGCGATTTGGCAGGAAAGCTTTCACCCTGAAGGGCTGGGGCTTGGCAGGGACGCAAACCGCTGGTCTGCAGTCCCGGTGTGCAAAGCGGCCGCCCCGCAGTGCCGCGGTGGAGCTGCCGGCGCGGGCTGTGATAATCCCTCGGGAGCTTGATTCCTTGCCACGCTGTTACTCACGTTTGTTTACTGCAGGAAATTCATCTTTTCGGCTCATGCTGGGGATTAATTAATGGTTATGGCTTCTGTGACCCTGTGATTAACTCATTTTCACATAATTGCTTGAAGACAAAACGATGTATTAGTAGCTTTTCTCCCTCCCCATCCCTGCTTGCCGTGGCCTCCGGAGGGACCCAGCAGTTGATAAGAACTTGGATTTTCCTTCCCATTTTTTTGTCTTTCCCTGTTTTTTTTGCACACCCCTTATAGATCCAGAAGAAGAAAGTCAGTAAGAATGAGGGTTGAGACCATGCCCCAGCAGAAGTCCAGCTGGCTTTTGGCTGGGCACAGAGACCTTCACCATGACCTCCACAACAAATGCTGACCAAGGTTTTTCGCTATCCGAGGGTCACATTGCACAGAGACCAGGGCTTGGCTTTGCCCTAAAACTGCTGCAACTTGGAGCAAGGCTAAGGTGACACCTCTGATGAGAGGGAGCGTGGTTGCCCACCTGCAAGACGGGTCACCTGGAGAACAGTAAGGATGAACCTTTCTCCTTCATCACCAGGCAGCACCCCGGGCGCTGGGGCTGCGAAGTCTTGGTGTGCGAGAGGTGGTGAGACGTAGCACAAGGGTGGGATCCATCTCCCCCTGCATCTCACAGGGGACCTGCTCTTGCTAAGAGGTCGCAGTTGTAGGTGAGGCAAATGTGTCTGAGTCCTCCCTCTGGGATCTTTTCCAGCACGTCCTGCCTCGAAACTGCTCTGCACTGAAATGGGAATGGGAAAACTGGTGTCAGGACACCATCCCTCCCTGTGCATGGAGGAGTGGGGTCACCCCTTCTCGTATATCCTTTAAGAAAAATACCCCCCTTTGAGACCACGTAGGCTTGTGCCAGAGCCTGCAGCAAGCAGAAAAGCCGCCCCTCTGGGACACAGCTTAAGCCACCACTGCCAGGGGATTTAGTGCAGGACCTACAGAAACCCCGTTGTCCTTCGCGGACCCCAGAGGAGAGGAACTGCCATGGTCTTCATGCCTACCAGGAGGCGTGAAGCCCAGTTTTGGGTACCTTCACTTCCCGAAGATCAGGGATGGCCAGGATGGAGAAGGAGGTGGGGAGCCTGGACATCCATCACAAGGTGACCTGCTTCACCTACTCCTCTGCCAAACTGCCACCCCGTCCCACCTCGAGGTCAGAGATTGCTTTTCACCATCAAAAGAGTGGCTGAAACTCAGTCTTTGCCTAATCCAGACTCCCACAGGAGCAACCGCCTTCCCTCCTGCCGCTCCCTCCCCTCCCAAACCCCATTTCAATCTGAGATTATCGAGTTAAAACACTCAGCTGACAGAAATAATAAGCACTCAGCAGGCAGCCAGCAGCTCTGCTGGGCTTCCCTCTTCCCACGCCCTTAATCTATTTTTCAGAGAGTCTTCGAGCAATTTAAGCCGGCCTTTCAAAGCCAAGGAGCTTTAAACTTGGACATCCAGAGTTGTCCCTGCTTGTCCTCAGCTCACAGCTCTGCCCCGTCCCCGGCTGCCAGCAGAATAGGGGACAGGGCAGGAGGGAAGAGCTGCGATTTCTGGTCCAGGGGGACGGGATGGTTGGAGAGAGAGAAGCAGGGGTGAGGCCGTGAGAGATGCCAGTGCCGGCAAGGGAGATGTGGAAAAATGTGACTATGAGGATTGCGGTGGTAAATCCGTGTTTCCCGCACAGAAAGCCGGCAGACTGCAGAAAAAGACCCCAACGTGAAACGCTGCCCCAGGCTCTGCCTCCAAGCATGACAATCAGATTCCGTAAGACAGACTTATCCCCTTCCTCCGACGGGAGGGAGGAGCACTGGAAAGGTGGTTTCCATCCACACGCTGCCCATCCTGTGTGGGCCCAGCAGGAATGAGAATAAAGTTTAAATCAAGCAATTATTTCCTTAATTTCTCTCAAGCTTCAAATGTCTTAAATTGCCAGAGGGTTTTTTGGGTTTTGGGTTTGTTTTGCCTTTTTTTTTCATCTTCTTTTTCTTTTTCATCTTATTCTTCCTATCCCTCTTTTACTAGTTCTAATTGTGTCATTAGTAATTAATGACTTTGGAGGGAGACATTTTCTTTTTAATTAAAGGAAGAAAAGAGGAAAGCTGTAGCGACACGCAGGCAGCATTACACCTCTCGGCACAGACCGGATTTTCCTGAAGCAGTTTATCTGTCTTCCAGCAATTGGAGAAGGGGCTGAAACTGGCCTGGGGACATTTTCTATGGTGGTGTACCCCAGTTTGGAGAGCTCATCCTCCCACCTCCTCTTCCATGGCAAGGAGCTCTTCTGTGCCTTGGTCAAAGTGAGCCAGGGAGTAAATTTTAACTCCAGGAGAAACACGCTCCGAGTGGGAATTCACATGGAGAAGGCAGGCTGGATGGTGCAAAACCCACTCCAGGTGTGGCTCTTCTCCCACAGAGACCACGGAGAAGACCTCAGGCTCACCTGGTCCCCTCCAAACATCTGGAGAGCTTTGTAGAAGCTCATCCCACTGCTGCCCTGGAAGCTGAAGAGATAGCACAGTCACTATTTGAACCCCAGTTGTCCCCACTGCTGGCTGGGGACTCTGCGCTGGAGATGTGCCAGCCTTGGGGACCCCCCGCAGCATCGCTCGCTGATGCATCTCCACCAGGATCTGCTCTTTGCCTGTGGTGGGGACCTTCTCCCCGCCTCTGTGCTCAACCGCTGCGAGCTGCCCAGCTCCCGGCAAGGCGGCGCAGGAAAACCGCACGTCCTAGCTCATCTGGCAAATGGGTAATTATTCCTCCCGCCGATGCTTGCTGCTCCATCCAAGTCGATGCGGTGCTCCATTTGTCATTGTTTGTGAGAGCAGGAAGGGAGGCCACCGCGCTGAATGGGAATTGATTGCTTGGATGCCGGCCGGGCTGGGCAGGCGGCCTGGGCTCCGGGTTATTGCAAATTATTCCTTTAGCAGCTGTACGCGGGAGAGTCGCAGGCGGGGATCCCTCCCCAGCTACTGGGAGAACTGGTCTGCTCCCAGAGAGGTGGAGGAGGAGCATCAACGGGATGCGATGCGGGGCTTGGGAGAGGATGGCAGCCACACACCTTCACTGTCACTTTGCTGATCCTCCTCAAATTACTTCCAGCAGTCGGTAACGGCGGTGAAGGGGGTTTTGGAGGAACCTGTGGGAAGCAAAGCAACTGGGAAGGAGAAAAAAGGAATGAAGCCCCACGTCTGCAGATGTAGTGCTGTAAAGGATACAGCGAAACGCAGCAGGAAAGGAGTGATAATTGGCCCTGAATTAGCGGCTGATGTTCAGGCAACAGCTCTTGGGGCTCCTGCAAACAGCTGGGAGCAGGCACCTGCCCAACAGTCAGGGGAATTAAGGGACAGAAAAATAAAAGCCCCCAAAACCTAGCACAAATGTCAAGGCGCTACAAAGGAATGAGCACAAAATAGCACAGGACATTTTCTAAGGCCATTATCCGAGATTCACAGCCCCATTTAGGCGATGGGCTTGGCCCCGGCTGCCTCCTTGGAAAAAATACAGAAAGGAAACGAGGGTGCAGAGAAGAAAAACTGCCACAGTTAATAGGGGAACAGAGAGCGCGTTTCGGCAGGGAGTGAAAGTCAGAGATGATCTGGATGCCCAGCAGGGAGCCCGGGGTCGGTGCGAGCCACAGGCGTTGCGCCGTGCCAGTCCAGAGGCACCGGGGGTGCCAAGCTCAGAGGGGAGCGGGGCTGAGCGTTCGCCCGTCCCGCTGGCTACAGACTAAAAGGAGGGATGGAAGGGAGATAATTTGCTATGGTTTGCGGGTGGAGGAAGGATGAGGAGCTCGGCTGTCCCCAGCAGTGAGGGAACAGGCTCAGAGGTGCAGCAGGGAGGAGGAGGGGAGCTCGGGGAGGTGGGAGTGCATTTTGTGGTCCTGCACCCCGGGCTGATCCTGGCCGGGGGGATGGAGAGGGGGATGCGAGCCTGCTCCTGCAGGGTGTTATTACAGCAAGTGATTTAAGAGAAGTCAGGTTTTACTATTCAAATATGCTGTTCTCTGCAGTGGACTCCCCCATTGGGAGCAGGTGAGCCTTGCACTGCCGGTCAATTTACCATAGGGAAGAAAATTTGGGATCTTGAGGGATCCTGGGTCTTCCTGAGCTCTGGCAGTTTTCTTGACTGACCCATCCTCAGTGTCGGTAAGGGGCGTCCCACCGAGGTCTCCCTTCTTCCCTTCAGTCCGAGTTCAACAGAGCAACAACATGGAAAAGATAAGAAATCTGAGAGATGATTCGAGGCAAGCCAGGAGGAAAAGTATCATTAGCCACCCAGCGCTATGGGAAGAGATGATGGACAGGACCGCACGGGCCACCAAATCCAGCCCTGGCCATTCCCTATGCCTTCGGGAAAGGTAACTGCTCCCGGGGGACACAAGACCAACCCCTTCAGTCACACCATGCAGGTGAC
>VUYV01000148.1:694250-753243 GCA_008711295.1 Anarhynchus alexandrinus | reverse complement strand
AGCTCAGAGGGGAGCGGGGCTGAGCGTTCGCCCGTCCCGCTGGCTACAGACTAAAAGGAGGGATGGAAGGGAGATAATTTGCTATGGTTTGCGGGTGGAGGAAGGATGAGGAGCTCGGCTGTCCCCAGCAGTGAGGGAACAGGCTCAGAGGTGCAGCAGGGAGGAGGAGGGGAGCTCGGGGAGGTGGGAGTGCATTTTGTGGTCCTGCACCCTGGGCTGATCCTGGCTGGCGGGACAGGGAGGGGGATGCGAGCCTGCTCCTGCAGGGTGTTATTACAGCAAGTGATTTAAGAGAAGTCAGGTTTTACTATTCAAATATGCTGTTCTCTGCAGTGGACTCCCCCATTGGGAGCAGGTGAGCCTTGCACTGCCGGTCAATTTACCATAGGGAAGAAAATTTGGGATCTTGAGGGATCCTGGGTCTTCCTGAGCTCTGGCAGTTTTCTTGACTGACCCATCCTCAGTGTCGGTAAGGGGCGTCCCACCGAGGTCTCCCTTCTTCCCTTCAGTCCGAGTTCAACAGAGCAACAACATGGAAAAGATAAGAAATCTGAGAGATGATTCGAGGCAAGCCAGGAGGAAAAGTATCATTAGCCACCCAGCGCTATGGGAAGAGATGATGGACAGGACCGCACGGGCCACCAAATCCAGCCCTGGCCATTCCCTATGCCTTCGGGAAAGGTAACTGCTCCCGGGGGACACAAGACCAACCCCTTCAGTCACACCATGCAGGTGACAGCCGCTGGCCCCTCTCCCGCACCACGGCACCTCACACGCGAGGCGAATCGATCTCCTACCGGCTCAAGGAGGCCCCATCCTGCCCCTGCTCCTCCCTTTCACTCCCCTCTTCCCTTTTTGCCCCGTTTTTATTTTTGAAACTCTCAGGGAACCTCGCATTAACTGCAGCTTGGAGAAAGTAATCAAGCTATTTCTAGGCAGAGAACTAATTTAATGCATGGATGACTTTAGCTCAAAAGAAGAAATAAGGACACTCAGGCATCCTAAGGGAGCAGAATAATAGGGTAATTTGCACAAGATGAGGAGAAAGGGGAAAAAAAGGGCCACTACTTCTTTTGCATAATCTTCTTTATAAATCTTCTTCTTTCCCCTGTTTGCTGGTCACTACCACCGAGTCTCCAGACGTCGAACGTTCACGCACGCTGGCGCTTCAAAAGGGACAAGAGCTGGGTTCAGCTCGGCGTCATTTCTGCCGTGGCGCTCACGAGGGCGGGAGGAGTGGGATAAGGGATGAGGGTTTGGGGCTCTTCGGAGCGCAAGGAAGGCTTAAAATGCCCTCAGCGTGTGCCGGAGGAAAGGAGGCAGTGGAATTTCTAGTGCCTGAGAGAAATTCCACTCTTTCCAAATGCCTAAAGGGAGGAAAGGGAAGGGAAGGTGGGAAAGGCGGGGAGACAACACTCAAAATTTTTCCTTCTGGCGGCGAGACTCTAATATTTAGAGCTGCCTGATTATATGGAATAAAAGAAATGTCAGCATGAAAATCATTTGGAGGTGCAAAATTGAAGCTTTCCCTTCCAAATGTGTGGAAACAAGGATGTTTTCACTTTGCAAAAATGCTCCGTGACATATTTTTCCCTTCCCTTCGCCCTCCCAACCAACGTTTGATTGAAAGCACCACTTTCTTGTGGGAAGTTTCCATTTTGAGAAAACCGCCTTTCCTGTCAATAAAACTGTTCCTGCTGAGGCTTTCCAAGCAGCGTGCGAATCCATGGGGATGGTGAGGGCCTGGGAATGACAAAATCGGCATGGCAGAAGCACACATGGTCACAAACCCGTGTCCCTGGGCTGGACCACGGGCTGGGAAGGGAGGGGTCTGCCCAGTCCTGCTGGCACTGGAGAGCCCAGTACAGCAACCTGCAGCAGCTGGAGCAGCCTCGGGATGCACGGCTGAACGGGATGCTCTGCTGGCCGCAGGAAATTATTCATCTCTAGATTGGACACGGCAAGTTCCGCCATGAAAGCAGATGATTTTTCTCGCTTTCATCCCGGATCAGCTCTCTTCCCAGAGCAGGTTCCCTCCCTGCAGAATTTTGGTGGGGGGGAGGGAATTGCAGAGCAGCCGCTGTAACTCTGCGCAGGCAGTGTCGGATCCGCTGCAGCGAGGAGGAGCCCGCTCACCTCCTCATCTTCTGCCCCCAGCCCCAAGGAAGCAGGATCCAAGCACAGACTCGCTGTAGCCACCTTCCTGCATCCCTGCCTTGCTCCCTGCCCGGCTCCAGCCACGTTGCACCGACAGGGAAAAAAAATATAAGTAGGTCAGAGCCCCATTTGTTGGTTATTTTGCACCGGGTGGTGACTGGAACCGGCAGCTTAATGGATGGATCTCACTTGTGAAATTACCCAGCACAAAAACACGTGTACCTGCAGGGCACAGAGGCTTGGTCACACCAGGAGGAGAGGAGATTTGATCCTGTTACCAGCAAAGAATGGAAGAAAAGAGCCCGTTCCTCTCTTCCTCCCTCCTGTTTTCCCCCTCTCTGCGGCCAGGGCCATGTGTTGGCTCGGGGAGAGCTCGCTGCTGTATTTCTCCTCCCTTGCTGTGCCTTAAGGAAGCAAGAGACCATCACAGCTCACCTGGGAACAGACTGAGCCTTTTATTAAGCTGGGCTGGAGGCTGGATTTACAGCCAACCCAGGGATGCTCTTCTCTAGATCCAACCTACATCTATTCGGACGGAGAAAACACAGGGGGTGTCAGTTCATTAGGTAATTTCTTACCCCTTTTAACAACCGAAAACGGATAGAGGAAAGGAATGCGTATGGGGGAGCAGCTTTACTCTCTGCATAAAGTCTTAATAAATAATCTTTCATAACGCACTGGCCTTATAAACTTCTCCCTGCTCTCGGCAAAGGCTCCTGAGGTAGCACGAGGCACGTGGGCTCATTGCAATGATAATTAAAGCCAGCCCATCGTCGAGGTTTTCCCACCCCGGCAGCCCCCGGGGAGTCCCAGCTGCCACCAGCGGTGGCAGCTGGGACTCCCCGGGGGCTGCCGGGGTGGGAAAACCTCTCCCGTGGTACTGAGAGAACTGCTGCCATGCCTTGACATCACCTAAGCTACCGCAACACCACTGTACGTGCTGCTGCAAACACCAGCTCCCGGTACGGCAGAGCCGATGCACTGGGTGTCCCCAGGGATGTGGGGTCTCCTGCATTCCTTGCACTGAGCGATACGCCCCATCTCACCCCAAAACGCTAACTCGACGCTGGGTGCCCATGCAGAGGAGCACACAGGTGCTGAGGAGCGATACGGAAACGCATCCTCGGGTGGGCTCGGAAAGACCCCGTGGATGGAAAGCGAGAACGTCGGGAAAGAATTGTAGCTTCTTATTAGTAAAGGCCATCTGAGCCTCTAATTAAAATTTGCCTAATGACCTGGCTGCTTCGTCATTTTCACTATCAGAGACACTAATTTAAAGTGATGGGTACTTAGGCAAAGACAAAATTAATTTATCCTTTAAAAAAAAATTAAAGGGGCAGAGCGGGGATTCAGCTCTGCCCCCGCCTGCCGTCCCACCGCAGGAGAAGCTCGATGCCCACACCGCAGCGGGGCACGTCTTGGTGAAGATGGGAGGAGGAAAGAGCCACACAGAGCAGATGTTTCTTACCCTTAATCCCTGCTGGAAAGGGTCCCAGATGACAGGATCGTAATTCCACGAAGACAGAGGGCCCACCCTACCACGGTGGCTCTGGTGACGCTTGGGTACGGTTGTCCCAGCATTGCCAGCGAGTGCTACGTCCTGCAAAATGCACACAGATACCAGCGATCAAGTCGGGGTTTTCCTCGAGGGGAAGAAAAAAAGATCCACTATTCCTCCCCCAAACCCTCTTTCTCTTCTCCACCTTTTCACAAATAGGACATTTGATGTTTTTCAGCTGCAGTCCCTTGTCCTCAGCAGATGCACCGCCCCGTCCCCAGCGCCACCTGCCCCTCTCTCCCCACTGCCACCCCGATCGTTTTCAACAAGTCCACTTCACACACTCAAACCTGTCTCAGCAAACTCCTCTCTGCTTCTGCAGGTCACCCAAGGCCTCCTATGGCCTAACCTAAACTGGAAGGAGGAAGATATCCAGAAAACAACGTATCGGTCTCCCAGCAGTCCCTGTTTACCATCCACAAGCAACTCGTGGGCGCTCCCCAGGGATGCACATCTGTCCCCACGTGTGTCCCACCGCACCGCCAGCCCTACCTGAGCAAGGAAGATCTCAGAAGATCTCATACCTTCGCTGTGTGCCAGCCCCCGGGACAGCGATGCCGAGCTGTTCCCCGGCCACCTCCTGCCTCTCGCAGCGGCCGCGCCAAGGCCGGTGTGCGCAGCCTGGGCAATCACGGCGGCAGCATTCCTCCCCATCCCTCTCTCTTTGTTAAATCCAAGGCTGTAGTGGATTTAGTGTTCAGCGTCGGTAGTCCATACCTCATCGTTCATGCCACATTGATTCTCAATTCCAGCCCTGTAGGTTATTTAATTGGGCAGATATCCCTTCAATTTTCTCCTCCAGCGATATTATTGATGGCTGAAGTCTATCCATTTCTTTGCACGGGGCTTCAAAAGGAGCCTGTTAACAATTATAACAATAGTCAAACACTTTGCTTTCGATTGTACTTCACAGTCCCAAATCTCAAACAATCCATTAAGCCCATCTTGGAGGTATTAATTGTCCCAGGTTCAGTCCAGAGATAGCTTGCGCTGCCCTTCAGGCTGAAATCATTACTCTTCCCTCTCCGTTTCCCTCCACCGAGCGCTCTTTGAGTTGTGAGCCAGACCAGAGGACCGTGCCCCCATGTAAATCTCCCAGCAGGAGCTCCCAGCATGGTGTCACTGGGGTCAGCCGGTGGCCCCGGTCCCCAGCTCGCCTAAATCACACCCGCACTGCTGTGCCCGAGCCGGGGACCGGCCGTCGGGGCAGACACCCTCACTTTTCAAGCCCCTGTGAGCCTGCACTGACCATGGGAATCGACAGACAAACACCTCCAGTAAATCCCTGCTGTGGCACTGGGCCATGGCTGGAGGTGGTAAAGAGAAACAGTGACGTGTCCTGGTTAAGGCAGCAGAGACCCGGGAAGGTCTATCTGCCTCCTGTCCTCCCTTCCAGCTCCCTTCCACACCAATGCCTGGATGAATCACTGCATGGGAATAATTTTTCCTGGGCATCCTGTGTCCCAGGCAACAGCGATCCTCTGGGATGGGAGAGACCGTCCAAAAGGCTCAAACCCCCAACTCTGCTGGGTGAGAAAGGGACCAAATCCCTCCTCCTCGGGCAGAGAAGGAGCAGGCTCCCGGGAAAGGGGCCACCAGGAGAAACTTCTGCTACTGGAGCAACTCTGCCACTCCCCACCCAACCCAACCAGTGGCTTTTCTAGCCTGGGGAGGTATGAAAGTGGGGAATCTCTCCTCTAGGCTGGTTTGCAAGGTGCGTTACTTGGCGCTTGCTTTATTTTGTGCATGGATAAAAGCCAGATTGGTTTCAGCTTCATTTGCCCATGAGATGGTCATGTTGAAGAAAAAGGAGCTCTCTTTCCCCGGTGAGTTCCCAGAGGCGCTGAGGTCCTCTCCCGGCACTGGGAGCACCCAGGCACCTCCCGAGGGGCCTCGCTCTCCTGCACCGCTGCACAAGGAGCTTTGCTGTGCCCGTCCTTTGCTATCCGGTGGAGGGGCCAAAGCCACGAGGAACAAACTGTGGCAAATCACTTTGACTGCCTTGCTTCACCTCTCCAACATCCCGTGTCATACGGGGGGGGAAAGTCTTATTTCAAGCTTCATCCTTTTTACTTAATTTTTGATGGATGTAGTCTCAACCTTTATACTATCTGAAAATGAATATTTTAGTATAGTATAAAAGCTGAAATTACATGAATTAATTATATTTAAATATTATACTGAATATTTGATTCTGTCCTGGTTTGAGGAAGAGCGGAATAGCCAGTGTCGGAAAGGAACGCTTCGGCTGTGCCCGTGCTGGGCAGAGCCCAGCAAACGTGCGATCCGTAAGTGCAATTCCCTGACAGCCCCCATTTCATTCATGCTTTTTCTCCTCCTTTCTGCATTTTCATGCGGAGGGCTGGAGAACAACAGGTCTGTGGCTCCCTGGGGCTGCTGTGCTGAGCTTCCAGCCTGGCAGCTCTCACACAGCCATCTCACGAGTCCCACAGACCCGTTTTCCCAACACCACGGTGCCCCCGCGGCCGCATCCAGCCTCAGCACCACGATGCCGCTGGCACCGCGGCGGGGAAACGCATGGCTCTGCGAGCAGGGCTCCACAGAGAACACTCCTATTGCTGCCGCTAATTACTCTGGGGCCGCTGGCCGAGCACCGTCTCATTAATTACCCGCAGGTCACAACGGCGATTCTTCCCATATGAAAGCTGCACCAGTAATTTCATGTTTCAAATGAACTCCGGGAGCACCCCGCAAGTCATTCTTCGCAGGAAAATAGAGTGTAATATCTATAATTAAACACAATGGGGATGGTCTAACAAGAGCTCACCGAGGAGCTCAGCAGAGATGGCTGCTCTGTTCAGATACCCAGAGGGATTCCCATTGCTGTCAGGATTTTGGGGAGCAAGCGAGGAGGTTTGCTGGCGCAGCACCAAGATGGGAGCCACCACCGCGGTGGTGAAACAAGGTGATGCTCAGAACAATGCCAGCCTCCGTAGGGCGCCCTGGTATAAACGCATCCAAATCGCACCATGCCGTAAGGTTACTGGGTGCAGGGAGGGGACAGAGAGCTGCAGAGGACGGTGGTGGCCAGGGGCCACCACATCTCGCCTGCACACCAGCCCCATCCTTTGCTCCTCCACATGCATCTGACCCACCCGCACAAGGTGCTGGTTCGTGTACCATCATCAGCCTCACACTGCCGTTCAGCCCTGCTGAGAGCTGCCCCAGGAGCCGAGGATGGGGACGGTGAACTGGGGAAGGTCTGGGCTGCGGAGGAGGAGGATGGGGAGCCCAGGACTGCAGTAACCTCGAGACGGAGGTGTTTTCACAGGGAGCACAGTGCGAGAAGCTTGTACGCCATCTGCTCCTGACTGCCCTGCATCCAGCGAACCAGTGCGCTGCTCTCTTTCCTACATGCTAAAAATACTCCCTTAAAAAAAAAAAAGAACAAAAAAAGAAAAAGAAAGAAGACGGGGAAATGAGAGGAGTATAAACAAAGACTCCATGGAGACCAGAGGCCTCATCATACTCTTCCTGCTGCATCAGGCCCCTTCCCCCCTTTGCTGCATCCCTGTCTTACATTTTAGGGCAGAAACATGCTGCTACTGGTTTTCTATAGCCCCAGAAGCAGGCACACACATGCACACACACCCCAACCCCATGGACAGTCCGTCCGCGCTGTTAACAGAGCTGTGAGAGTCCAGCCACCCCTCTCGCTCCTCTCCTCGGCGGCGAAGCTGAGGAGATGGTGTCAGCAGGTCAGAGGGGAGGGGATGGAGAGTCAGGGGCTAGTTTACAGACGGAACCCCTCGGGGAGGGTTCAGTTGTTTCTGGCAGCAGCTCTGCCCCAGGAGCCCCAGCAGCACACCCAGCTCCACCGCTGGAACTGGCCCGTGGCCACCTCCATCCCTGCCAGATCCCTGCCTTCCCTGATCTTCCCAGCAGCACGGCCCCAAACCTGGATGGTTTTGCCTCAAGTGCCCCTGCAAACCCTTTTGGGACCACATCGATGGCCATGGGGTTGGCCAGTAGGTTAGGACTTGGGCACTCAGGTCCTTGCCTGTCTTTTGCCACGAACCCAAGACAACCCGAGACTTTTTCCCTCTGAGCCTCCACTTCCCTCCCCATCCAGTGCCGATTTACAGCCTGAACTCTCCAGAGCAATGGTGGCCCTTTGCAGTGCCGACGTGCAGTGCAAAGCCTCAACGGATGGACTCACCACAGGCCACCACCTCGCTCCTGGCAAGCCGGTGCCCACGGCCAGGCGGGCTGAGAAAATCCCATTTGCAGGAGGCGCACAGCAGCTCCAAGTGATGGAAAACCTCCTTCCTTGGGCAGAGAGAGAGAGGAAAGGGAAAGAAAGATTAAAAAAAAAAAAGCTCTTTCTGGGGAAATTAAATTGGACTTCAAATTTACAGGGTCTTCATTTTGTTCTGGTGATAATGAATTAAGCTCTTGCTGGCAGTTATATTGCCGCAGAAATAAGTACCGGTTAAAAGCACTTTTGGAAACTATGACTTTCATTTTAAAGCTGCCACAATTTACATTTAATCCATTCATTAATTCATTTATTTATGCTGCTCAGGTACAAACCTTGCATCTCTCCTTTCCCAGGATTCACTTAAACACCGTTTTTTTTACCCAAAACCAGTTTCCACGCAGCCCCAGGGGCCGGGTGCATTTCCCTGCGAGCGTTTTGCTCAGCATCGCGCGCGGCCCCCAGGAGCTCTGTTTTGGGAGTGCTCAACCAAACCTCTCTCCTTCCCAGGACCGAAGACAGATGCAGATGTAGAAGACGTACGGTGGGCTCCGCAGTGACCGCCTCTGACAGCCGTGGGCAAGAAGCCACATCTATCGGGTCCCCTAACAGCACACCAGATCAGACGATCCAGAAAATGGGCTTTTGCCTTTGCACGGCAGGAGGAAAACCCCGGAGATCCCCTATTGATGTTTTGGCTCCCTCTCGCTAAGGATCTCCCTGCTGACGCGGAGCGAGCCCGTGTGTCCACGGCCACGGAGCGCTTCAGGCTGGAGGAACCAGAGAGGAGTTTCCAGTGACTATGAAAACAAGGAACCAAACTCCTGCTGCCCCCGAGGACAGCCTCACCCCCGCAGCCCCAAGGAGCACCCGTGGGCAATGCCTGCGCTGCCACCCCACCAGCGAGGCTTGTTCCCCCCCAACCCTGTTCCCCGATGGCCTCGCAAGGACGGAGTGTTGAACGGGAGCCAAAACCTGGAGGTGAACAGCCCATTACCCTGATTAACCAGAGACACAGAAAACGCTGCAGCTTGCAATAATTTTACCTCTGCCAGGTGTCCCTGGCCCCGGCTCGCACGTGAATCCAGCACACCCCCTTCCCACGCGCACCCCTCGCTTTCCACAGCCCCTCGTACACGCAATGCTCCACTTCTTCCTGTGTCCCACCTCCTCCAAAAGCACCTCTGATAAAGGTTTCTGCTCCACAGCACGTGTGCACAGAGGGTTTAGCAGGGTCAGCCATCCAGAAACCAAACCCAACGCTTCTATCACCAAAAATGACAGATCCCACCACCTTCCCACGGGCAGGCTCGCTGGGGTGACCTGCGCTGCAGCGGTGCGTTGCGCGGGTTTGCACCCAGGCTGAGGGTGCACCGACAGGCTGCCGTGCGTGGCCATCACCTCTGCATCTCACTAGGATGCAGAGAGCAGCAGCGAGATCACAGCCTGGTGACAGTGCCCCGCAGAGGGAACACTGCCTCCTGCCAGCACCGTGTATCTGCTCGTCCCCCGTGGTACCTCCACGTGCTCTGCAGCACGGCCTCGGGAGTTTTGAACCCAGAGCTTCAGGGAGGTTCAAATCCAGCTCATGTGCCGCAGGCTGGGAGCAGGATCTCACTTCACACCTGCATGTTTCTGCATGCCTAAAAGCTCTGGAATTCCTCCTTGGTCCGAGAGCATCGCAGGCAGCACGCTCCATCACTGCAGACTACGCACTGGGAGGGACCCGGCCGAGCCTGGGAGCAGCCGGGGCTCCGCCTGCCCACAGTGAAAGATGCAGAAGAGGAGGACAAAAAAAAAGACCCAAACCAGATTGGCTCAACAAAAAGGCCTGTACAGCTCCTCTCTGCCAGGAGCGGCTGATGTTACAGGGCCAGTAAATCCCCCCACCCCTTACAGGACAGGCAAATGGTGTTCCTGCAGGAGACGCTTGCTCTGCCCCGCAGCAAGCATGGCTCCATCTCCCAGGGATGGGGCTACTGCTTTGCTTTTGGCAGCCCCAATCCTATTTCCACCCGCCTCTGGCGTGGCTTTGCGAGGCATCTGTCTCGACACAGACACTGGCTCCATTAAGGCCATGGAGCTGCCGTGCTCCCGCCAGCAACAGAATCCCAAACGCTCCTGTAATTTATATGGCAGTTTTCATTACTTCCCTTCTCCAAAGACTTGTTCAATAAATTACCAGTTTATGAATTCCAAAGTGCTCTGTGCAGCCCTGAACAAAAGGGAAGGGGAAAAAAATACAGCCCAGATCAGCTCTAATGGCACAGCTTTTCATCCTGGAAAAAAAGCCATTACAAAAATGATATCCCCTCTCCCCCAAGCGGATAACATCGCTTTCACGAGCCAGAGGATAGTAACACCTTCACCGTTACTGTAGTGCCCAGAAGTACCAATGAAGCTCAGGGCACGGGAGCCCCTCGTTACCCAAAGTGCTGCATAGACATTGCACAAAGACCTTCCTTGAAGAGCTGAGCCACCCAAGAGCATGGAAGGTGGAAGGAAGCTCTTAAGAATTAAGGTTAAGCAGGCAGAAAAGCCCTATTTCCTAGCACTTTGGTACAGCCACAAACGCATGGCTTTGCCTGCTCCTGTGGGCCGGATTTCCGTTAGCTGCATTATTCTTATCCATGGAGCACCCCATCCTTCCCCTAGCACCGCTGGTAACTGTGAGGGTGGAGGGCATCCCCCTGATCAGCCCCTAAGTAGCACAAGGTTTGTGTCTCTCCCCATAGCTGTCCCCCTCAGTGCAGCAGCGACACCTGGCAGGTTCCTTAAATTCCATCTGAGAACCACAAGTGGCAGAGGGAGAGATGAGAAGACAAACCAGGGACGGATGCATTCACCGGGAAAACATGGCCAGGCAGAGATGAACAGCACAGGGGTGGGAAAGCTGCTGGCGGGGCGAGACGAATGGTGGTGGGGTGGAGGCGGCTTGCTGGAGATGCTGAGATGGGACTTTGGCCAGAGCTGTGGTCTGCCCTTTTTTAACCCCATCCTGACCTCCGCCTCCAGCCTCAGTTTCCCCCCAGGCTCAGAGGCAGCTCCAGGGACGCCGAGCCAGCCCCAGGCTCAGCAACGCGGGCAGGCAGGAGGCTCCATGGATGGAGGTTATTGATGATGGCCACCCATGAGCGCTGCCCTCCCGCACAGCGGCCAGGAGCGGGGATGGAATGTGCTGCCGAGCAGATAGAAAGCCCCTGCAGCGCTGCCTCCAGAGCCCTTCCACTCTGCCGGGCAGCAAACAGGGGGGACAAAACATTAAAAAAAAAAAAAAGAAATCAATAACCACCACCCATTGTGTCTCCATCTGCCATTGATTTATGGCCCCGCTGAAAAGCCTTGTTGTCCACAGTTATTGGGCAGTCAGCTCCTATTTGCCATGATTTCCTCACCCCTCCTTTCCACTCGCCTCCCTGGCGGACCCCGTGCTGCCACGCAGGGCTCTGGCAGCTCCCAGGGTGGTCGGTGGCCGGGTCGAGCTGCGTTCAGTCCCACGGTGGGACAGTGATTGGGTGTCAGGCTCAGGTCTGATCCCCCAAGTGCCTGGGATGGCAGCCGGAGTGCAGGAGTGGGAGCAGGGACGTGGGCAGCTCAGGCGCAGAGCAGCAAGGGGGAAAGGAGCAGTCAGGTGCACTGCAAGTAAAGCCAACCAGAAAATTACATTTTGCCCTGAGCTGCTGAAAATTCAGCTTTATCTCACAAGAAACCAAGAGCTGAGCACAAGAAGATTTCCTTTCTAGCCTTCTTGACAACCTTCCCAGTTTGATTTTGCTCTTTTGGCCATTTCTGTCCTATGTCACACTGACCCAGGAGGTCAGATTGATCCAGTCAACCAAGCCTTGTGAGAGCAAGCGCCTGCTGGATGAGTTCCCCGAGATAGGTGTTTCATTATACCAGTGTTTCCTCGGTGGTGGGGGGGAAAAGGCTGTGTCAGAAAATAATCAAGTGTCCTAAGAGTCAGCAGTCTGGTGGCTCCATCTGCAGAGCCCAGCCCTGCCACCTCCACCACCCCACACTGAACCAGGGGCACCTCTGATGGATTAAAGAGCACTGCCTAATTCCAGTCCCCTGCTGGGCTGTGCCCACTGGCCTCCTGCCCACCTCCAGCTCCCTTGTTCTCTGGCTGAGATAAACAGCCCTGAAAATTGAGGAATTCACATTGGCTCCCCAAGGCCAGGCTCAGCTTTGGCTAGGAGACCCCGCACAAGCAGACAGGGCTTGGATGGGGAGGTGGGGGATAGCTCAGCTCAGGGCAAGTCCTAAGGACCAACCCCTTTAGCTGCTGGTTGACATTTGCAATGACACCGTGTTGCAGTGGAATACAAGCAGTGATGGTCTTCTCCAAAGACCCATTGGAGGACCAATTCTATGAAGGAGACGCATTAGGGGATAGGTGAATAACCCAAGGGGGTAAGAGGAAGGAAAAAGTGGTTTGAACAACCAAGTTGGGGTAATCCTCCTTATAGGAACTGCTGGGAATACGGGGAACAAACTGTGACCTCTTCATGCAGCACACCTCCTCTGTGGCAGATGAAGCAGAAACTCTTGCCTGGGCACTTCAACCATTCACCCTGTGGAAACCACTTCAACAGCTCTGGTCTGCAGGGGAGTCTGGAAACCAAATGCCGCTCGCAGCCACAGAGCAGAGAAAGCTGGATGCGAGAGCTGGCAGGTTTACATTCATCTGAACCCATGAGGCAATGATTATTTAGACTTAGTTTTGGTGAGAAAGGGAGATATTATGGAAGGGCTGATAGCAGAAATGAGCCCCAAATTGAATCCGTTGACCTAAATCAACTTTTGATTAAGTGAATGAACAAATGAAAATAAGGCTGCGACTGAGGATCTTGATTTCAAGCAGAGTGGACACTGAGAAACAAAAGGAATTGGTTAGCGAAGTCAGCTGGAGAGAGGTCATGGACACAAATACACAGGATGCCCGGAATTGCATCAAGTGAAAAGGTGTTAGAGCTGCAAGAAATCCCAAGCAGGAGGAAGAGAAACTAAAAATAAAAGCTTGCAAAGAAGAGCTTGTGAGGTAATGGGCTGAGCAGTCACTTGAAGAAAAGTGTTAGGAAGAAGCAGGGACCCTGCACAGATTGGAAGAGAGGAGTCCTGGAATGGAGGTCATGGAGGCCACCAAGTTTTCAACAAAGTGGAAATTGCATCAAGTCAGAGTTAGACCTTGCAAAAGACGGCATTGAAACAAATAGCTAGTTATGGAGCCTCAGAACCTTTCTGGCTTAAAGAGAGAAAGAACAAGGGTTGTTATGTGAAGAGAAAAGGGAAAAGATTAAAGGATAACTCAGGGCACATCCTAGTGCTACTTGACCTCAGTTTTCAACCGGGGTGAAGCTGCCCATGGAGGTAAGAGACACGAGGAAGCGGAACAGGGAAGCAGGAGACAGGAGCGAGCAGTTCCCTGGAGTGGTGAAGAATAGGCACAAGGGAAAGCATTTCTGCTGGCAATTATTTTTATTACATCAAGATAAAGTATTATTGGTTTGGCGTACAGCACATGTGGGGGCTGTATTTAAATACGAGACACAAGCCCATTAATCTGATCTTGTAGAGGACGAGGCTTCACAGCAGATTCGGGCGGCAAGGCTAATTGAAAGTAAGTAAACAACATTACGAGGGCTTAGCAAGGGGAGATCATGCCAGACTAAGTGGATTACCACATCCCCTTTGTCTGCAGGATCAACTGTTCTCATCCACCCGGACAGAACTAAAGCACCTGAAGATGAAGACTGCAGGAATACACAGAAACATCGCATGGGTTGGGACAGAGAAGAGACAGGGAGGTAGTAATAGCGAGGCAGAAAAGATGAGAAACTTCACCAACCCGACATCAGACACCACATCTCAAAGGCAGCTTCAGAACATCTGCAGAGGGGAACCACCCCATGACCACGGCAGCACCAGAGGACCATTGCCTCCATGTAGAAATCCTCCTTTTATTTGATCATTAAAATAAAATTCTCTCAGTCTGCCTAAGGCGTACAGCGAGACCAAGCCTGCTTAGCGCTTTGAACAGAGCCCTTGTTCCCGAGGGGAAAATTCAGATGAGATTGGTTGCAAAATAGGAAGATGGGATATTGTACTGCAGGACTTGAGTACCTTAGAAGTGGAATGAAATTGTAGCATAACAGCGTGAGGTGTAAGGCCAGGTACTCGGATCAAAATTATTCTTCTCTGCATTTTTGCCAGTCCCTGAGAACAGGTCAGGTTGATTGAAGGACGACTCTGAGACAGCTCTGCCACATGGCTGTGAATAAGACTAACATAGTCTGGGTACACAGAGGGGAGAAGCGCATTCCACTTGTAGAGTAAGGAGTGATGCTGCTGCAGGGAGGAGACACAACCCGGGATCCGGCCACCTATGTTCAGGAGAGAGCGGGACCATGAAGAGAGAGCCTGTGTTAGCAAAACAAAAGCCAAGAGGGAATATCACTGTCAGCTATAAATACATCAGGGTCTAAATACACAGAAGGGAGAAAAGCTGTTGAAGCCAGAAGACAATGTTGGCGTGAGGACAAACGGGCAGAAACCGGCTGTGAATAACTGCAGAAGGAAATGTCCAATTATTCCCATGATCCAGCTTTGGCATTGCCATCTGAGAGACTTTGCCTGAGGAGCCAGGCCATGAAGGGGGCTGGGAGATATTGTGTCCGTGGTAGCAGAAGACCGAAATAGATGTCCCAGGCTCCTCTCTAGCCTCATTGCACAGGAGCTCTTACCTACAGGAGGTGCCAACTTTCTAGGGTTTCTTCTGTAACATGCCCCGGGTCTCTTCTGGGTCGAGGAGGACCTGTTACCATTTAATACTGGAAGTCTTGTCCACAGATGTTCTGCATGCAAACCCTAACCAGATCATCTGCTTTCTGCAGAGGTTTTTTGTGCACTTTTGTCCAGGGGATGAAGGGTGAGAAGATGGGATGGGCAGGGTAGAGGTCAGCAGCCACTGAGGGGTAGGGCAGCAGATGCTCTCTGCACAGCAGCGGGGCAGCACGGCAGCGAGAACAGCCAGCTGTCATGCTAAATCCCCCCGGTCCCCCTCTGGCACACACGCCCCAAGCTCCCAGCCCCGATCCAGCTGACAAGCTGCCATGCACACTTGTCCCTCCAGTCCCTGACATTCCTAATGGGATTAGAAGGGCAAACCCAGCATTTCCTGGACCAGAAAGAGCAGGGACTGCTCTTGAACAAGGCTGAATACTCCCAGCATGGGGCTGAGCACAGGTTCCTTCTTTTTCCTCCTGCTCTAATCCTCACCATCCATCTGGGACCCCATCTTTCCTTGTGCCTGCTCCAATCCAATCCCCACAAAGCCACATTGCCAACAGCCCCGCACCAAAATGGATTTCATGGTCTGAGAAAAGCTGTCTTCAGAGCAGCCAAAAAGTGGCTGAAGCTCCCAGAAATGCTGAACAGTTTTGGATAGTGCCCTACGCCCAGGGTTACCTGGCAGTGGAGACTGCCAAGGAGCACGTCCGCAGCTGACGCAGCGCTCTAGAAATAGGGTGCTGCCACTGAGAGTTCAGCCAAGTGGAAGGAAGACAAGTCAGGGGGTGTCCCTCCCCCCCACTGATCAGCGCTCGCTGTGCATCCACTGGCCACAGCAGGGGGATGCTGCGTGCCACGCAGGCCGGTAACGATGCACGACACACAGACTGGCACCAGGGGACAGGGAAGCCTGAGCAGTGCGTGCTTAGCAAAGAGGGCAGCGCTCAAACACGAGTTCACCTCTCAGGCTCATGCGGTCCTTTCCCTGCCCGACTCCGCATGTCTCTGCCTTCGGGGACTCCCTGCTACACATTCCAAGGCACCCAGTAGTCTTTGGTCAAGCACTGGACCTCCAAGCTGGCTTTCCTGAATTCCCCCTTGAACAGGTCTGATGGTCCACCGAGGTCATCTGCTCCTCGCTTATCCATGTGCACCCACCGGTGCATCTCTGCCCCCTCCCCGCACCCGCAGAGGAGATTGCTCCTGTGCCCTGTGCATCCCAGTGCACAGGCCAGTGGGCAAAGCTTTTGGGCAGGGGTGCAGCCCCGTGAAAAGCAGCATCTGCTCAGCTTCTACCCCCCCACCCTCCTGTTCCATCACCATGGAAACCCAGTGGTGGGAGATGGGTTGCTTGGCAACACGAACACCCAGCCGGACCACACAGCTGACCCCAGGAACAGGGACCCTGGAAGGGGTTTGGTGCTTGGAGCAATGCTCACCCCCGTGATGGTGGAAGGGGATGGTGGGAGAGCTGTCCCAGCCCTTGGGAGGTGATGGAGTAAGCAGCTTCCACCCGTGCTGTGGTGGCATCTCTCCAGGGATGCCCCATCCATCTGGGAGCAGCACTGACCCCTCCCCAAGCCTGGGGGCAGCTCCTCCCAGTTGGGGTTGCATCAATGCCATCAGGTAACAGCTTCAACAGCCCCCTGAAGTGACCCTGCTGACGATTCTGGTTCCGTTTGCACGGCAGGCAGCTAGAGACAGGCTGTACTCCAGCCCTGCCCCTGCCTCTGCCTCCTCCTTCCCCGGTCTCAAGCGTAGAGCCCTCCTCCCCCAGTCCTCACGCCCACCAGGCACAGCAAAGTTTTCCAGGAGAAAATGCGGGGCCCTGGAAAACCCAAGCAGCGAGCAGCCCCATTACATCTGATAATGAAGGCAATTGCGAGATGCATATCCTTCAGCACACAGTCTAATCTCCACCAGATGAAATACAAGCAGGAAGATCACCGAGGTAACAGAAGTTAGCATTCGCAAAAGCCGTCTGAAGAACCAGACTATCCGAGATTGCCAAGAGAACAGATAAAAGCAGTCATTACAACCTGCCAACGCGCGTGCGATAAAAACAAAGATACGGCCAGCGGATCGAGACACATCTGCAGAAAGCCACCTGCAGCCTCCAGCAAAGGCTCCGCGATAGGTGCGGGTTGCATCGTACAAAGTTAGCTGCCAGCCAGGGATATCGCCCAAAGTAGGACACAAAGTAATTTTGCATGAACATGCACAAAAAGGTACAGGGTGTACGGAGCATCCGGCTGCAGAGAACTTAGCAACATCGACTCTGAGGCCCTTTTGGCTCCGGTACAAGGCAAAAAGAATACAAATAAATAAAGGAGTGTGATAAAGCATGCGTAGCTCTTACTAGGGTCAGCAGAAACGCAGAAGAAATGCGGCGCTGACAAAGCGGGCTCAAGCAAATTCGCATCTCAAACAGAATATGGAGAGAAAAAGAGAAGCTGCCGCCACAGGCAGCGGGAGATGAAAGCAGGGTTAAATGCTGGTGACCAGGGGATGGGAGGTTTGATGTGGCAATGGGCACACCAGCACAACCAAAACACTGCGTCAGTGAGTTTCAGGATCACTCGAGTGGCCTGAAACACTGATGGCAGCAGGGAAACCAGAGACACATCTTGCAGTGGAAGAAAGTAAGAGACTGGAGGCATAGGGTATCTAAAGAAATAATCCAAACGAAAAGTCAGCTGAAGTCACCTCATTTCAGAGCCAGCAACACGAGTGCCAAGGACATGGGAGAACTGGGGCACACAGGGACCCAGTGGGTGTATGGGAGCTGGTCGGGACCCCTGGCACTGCCCTATGGCCAAGAGCATCCCAGGGCCCCCTGCACTGCCAGGGCTGAGCTGCAGCAGCTCACTATGCCCACAGGATCCTCCAGTCACTGAAACTGGGATGTTTCCTCCGGCTACCAAAAGGCTGGCTCCGCTGGGCTGGCCTGGGGGCTGTGTGATGCACCCGCCCCGACAAAACTTCCCACCACAGCTCTTGTCACGCCCAGATGGTGGTGGGTCAGCATATACGCATTTTGGTTGAAATGTGAGGCTACATGACCATATCTGACTACAGATCAGGTTTGGAGCCTGGCCAGAGAGCCACTTGAGTCAGTCCTCCTCGGAGCAGCGGGTCTGCGGTCAGGGACTCTCCCCTTGGGTCAGGACATCGTCCAAGGAAACTCCTCAAGGTTAAGAGCCCTCCCTTATTAGGCGAGGGATTCCACATTTTGGGTCATCAGCCATAAACCTTAAGAATTCTTAAGTCCATTGTGTAGTATTAACTCTCAAACAACATTCTGAACCTGTGGATTGTTAGTGTTTGTCAGAGTCTCAAAGTGGTTTTGGTTAGAATAAAATTTAGTTTGATTTTCTCACCATCTTGTAAAAATAAATCCTGGTTTGAGTTCGTTAGTCGGTCTGGCTTGGATTTGTGAGGTTCCGCAACGGGCTGCCAGAGAGAAGCTGCTATTGCAAGCCACAGACCGCTGAGCATTTCCAAACCCGCTGTGAAGAGGAGGAATTAGTGGCCAGACAACTGACAAGCTTGTCCCAGCTCTGGCCCTTCCCCAAGCTCCTTCTCCCATGGGAGCAAAAAGCACATCCAGTATCCTGCCCTCACCCGACACCTCTGCAATCCGGAGCTTCTCTTGGCTCACCTCACCCCGGACGCACACACAGATGCGAAATCAGAGATCGCTGCCCCCGGGGAAGGATCCCCGACACATCTCTGGCTTCTTCCTTGCCAAGTCTGCTGCAGCGGACCTTAAAAGCTGCAAGTGGATCGCAGGCCTGGGGAGGAAACTCTTGGAGTAGAGACCCCTGAGCACTTGGAGGAGGGGAGAAGGCAGATGTGTGCTCCACCTCCGCAGAGAGTTATACAGAGACTTCTTCAGAGAAAGCGATCAGGATGCATTGCACAACCCAAGCGACAGGCTCCTCCGGCTGTCAGAGACCGTGGAACAAAGGGGGAAAGAAGGGTTGACCTCAGAGCCTGGACTGATATTGAATGGAGGAGGAAAGAGAGCAAGGCCAAGGACAACACAAGGGAGTGTGTTGGGAGTTACAAAACACCAGCAGAAACGTTCAGCGTGGTGTGGTATGGCAGAGTGGTTATTGCCCCTTAAAACGGAAGCATAAATAGGATTGAGATGGCCACGTAAGTGTGAAGCGCAATACAGAAGAGAACCTCGGCTCATCTGTAACCCATCCAGGAGAGCCAGCCCACCGCAGACAGATGAACTGCTCCAACACCGAGGAAGCCATGACCTGTGCACAGCTGGTTATTACCATCATTTTTTTCCCCTCCCCAAATGACTCCAAGTGGAGCTCACGCTAGCCAGCGCCACGGTGAGTCACACCATGACATTGCTCTCCACTGATGAACTAATCCCAGCGAGCGGACACCAACGCAGAAGACACATAGCACAGAGCAGCTGTATTACTGACAGCCCACCGGACTACCTCCGACAGACCAGCGAATAGCCTGGCGGTGACAAACCAAGGCAGGAAAACACACCAGTTCGGTAGATTCCCGCAGTGAAGTCCCCGGCCAGGCTGTTACTCCTGCCAACTACAAGACATCGGCAAAACCAAGCAGCTGCATGGAAAACCAGAGAGCTCCAGCAAGGAGCTTTTCCCAGGAGACTCCCCTTCCACGCTACCTGGGAAGCTACAGGCACGTGAAGTGAACCAGCAGGATGAGCAAGGAGAGGACAGCGACAACAGTTGCCAATTGACAGCACTTCCCCCCTAAAAAAGCCACCCTATTTAAGCCCCTGTGGGATGCGAAATGCCAGCTAAGGGAGGGGGCAGCTTTCCTGGTGCCAGCAGAGATGCCCATCTCGCCCAGCATGGCCACGGACACAGGACCAGGCAGGCAGGGGCCCAGTGGGGTCTGCATCCACAGCCCACAGCACAGGGCAAGTCTCACCCTGAAGAGCAAATTTTAAAAGGCACAAGGATACACAACCACAACATAACAATACTTTAAAGACGTGAGAAGGCAGCATCCCCCCACGCGAGAGTATGTCAGTTTAGATGAAGCGGCTCTGGATGCCGGGCTGGGAGAGGTTAACAGCATTCCCCAGTGATCTGTCAACCCCATCCCTGTTGGCTTCGATCAGCTTTTCATGGACTGTGTCCAGGGGAGCATGGAGGGGCCTTGATCCAATCCAACCACCACGGGGGAGCAGCGGTGTGGGAATACCGCACTCGGAAAGGTCCTCAGGGAACCTGCTATAAAGGGTCACCAGTGGGTGGTGTTGGCTTTTTTTTTTTTTGAAGAGGTGCTCGTATTTTATTTATTTGCTTCAGAATTTTTTTTTTTTGTGGAGGTAAGCAGCTAATTGAGTTCAGGTTCTTCAGCTAATGAAGAAGTGAGCTGAATAATTAATTATTTGAAGATAAATTATTCATGGCCAGTTGTGATTCCAGTGTGGGAGCAAGGGGCTCAGAGGGTTATTTAGTTATTTTCATCTTAAAGAATAATGCATGTAAGCGCCCCACCCAGCCCCCCCGAATCACGGCTGCAATGAGAGATGGGTGACTGGGGGGGGGGTACCAGCCCCTTTGCTTCCCAGGGGAACGGGAACAGCTTGTTTCAATGATTAGTCGCCTTCCAGTACAGAGCGTTATCCAAAGTGAGCTGGTGCCAGACCCGTGCATCGCCTTGGGCCCGCTGACGGAGCGAGGTTCCTGCAGCCACGTCAGGGCTGTCCTCTGGGCCAGCCTTCCTCCTGAAGCCACCCCAAAGATCCCCCCCCAATTCCCACATTTACACATCACAGGACAGAACCAGCCGATCAGTCCCACTCATTCTCACCTCTTGCTTTTCACGCCCTGCTGCAGGCTCGACCTTGCAGCTTGTTGCAACAACTCACTTGACCTGCTTCCGCGCTGGATAATGAGCCATTAGCCCCAGTGATAACGATGGTTATTACAGATACCGCTGATTGCAGCTAACAGACAGGCTTATCCTGGAACCCCCCTGCAGCTCCGACCCAGGGCACCGGCTGTTTGGAAAGGGTCACCTGGGACTCCAGTCATCCCTCGCTTGCTCCATGTTGAGAGGAGCACCTGGGGCAGTTATCCATGCTGACGGCAGAGCTCTTTGATTATTCACCATTTTAGAGGATGATCTTTTGCCCTGTGCATGTACATATAAATAAATTGGCTTTTCTTGGTTCCCAGCAGCTTGTGACAGCAGCTTTGTGTGGCCCTGTCTGGTTGACTAGTGGGATCATTTAATCCCGCCACCACCACTGGGGCCTCTTCTGCTCAATATTTGCTCCCCTCAACCATGCCTCCTTCACAGCACACCAGCAAGTTTACTTTTTCCTCATCAAGATATTAAATGACATTGAACCTAGAAGAGAATCCATGGGAGATCCCAATGGAAACAGAAACATTCACAGATCCTTCCATTAATAACTGCATTTTGAAAGTCATCAATGACCCACCCAGCAAATAAGGACCCTTTTAATTCTCCACAATACACCTGAAGGAAACAAAAGGCCAAATAATACTAAGCCAAAGGTCTTGAAGAAATCTTAATGCCCCATAGCCACATGGATGCCTCCAGACCAGAGAGCTGCCATAAAGACCTCAATTCAGTTTGACCTACCCTTCACCAAGCCATGCCGACTCGCAAAGGTATTCCCAGTGCCTGTTCCTTCACCGATAACATTTCTAATGGATTTTCGCATGACTTTACCTTAGGGTGACCCAATTTCTTGTTGCAATAACACTGGGATCCCTCCAACACCCAGGAATCTCCCAGCTTTTGAAGATCTGGGTGGAGGAAGCAGCAGTTTGGTGAGCTGCCTGGTTGCCTCCTTTAGGGCTCCACACTCAGGCTGTGAAGCGTTAGATGCTCTCCAGGCTGCCATGCAGCCTCCTGCATTACAAACAGCGGGTTTTACATGCCAGCCACAGTACTGTGTGGCAAATATATTCCAAATACAGAAGAAAGGAGGCAGGAGGATATCTACGGAATACCTCTACCTTTTCCACTCTGCTATTTACAATTTTACCATCCGTCTCTAACAACAGAGCCATTTTTGACATGGAAATGAATTCCCTGCTCTATTTAAGTGCTTTCTTATTGTCTTTGACCCTTCTGGTCATTCACAGTCCGTTAGTTTCTTTGATTTCTTCCAACTGCTACCTGTATTTTTAGGTAGCACACTCCCTTTTTTAGCATTCGCCAACATGTTTATTTGTCTGTTTTCTCCCTCCCCCTTACACCTGTGCACTACTGAGGATGCAACAAAAAAAGCCCAGTTTCACAACACTCGGAGCATAACACATTGCTTACTGCCTCGTCCTGCCATCCTGGCAGACCCACACAGTAGGCAGGAGCTGCAATCAAATGACGTTTGCTCCTACTTCAGGCAACCATGGGTATTCTTCCCCACCTCCCCCCTCTGCCAGCAATTAATGTTCCTCTGTCGGTGGGGATGAGGTTTGTTAGCAGTTTGGGCTGCAGTGGGTGCAGGTGCCGCGCTATGAAGTCATCCATTATTTCAGTTTGGTTGGGGGCTGTTTTGTTCTTCAAGACAAAGTGTTCCTGAAGTCGCCCCTCTTTCTACCCCCGACTCTTGAATCATCTCCCTAAAGCTCACAAACAGATGGTTCAGCAATTTATCCTGTTTGCCAGCAAAATCTCATGATGTTTAAGCAGGCTCTCATCCTTTCTCCAACTTTTGAGATCCTCAGGCTCCTGCAGGTCAGCACCTCTGTGCACCTACCATGGTCTTGCCCCTTGTCACCACCTCCTCCAGTTTTGCTGCCATGGGAGGGGGTTTAGCCCTTCCTTCTAACCCACTGATAAGCACAGGAGACATCCAGCCAGTTCGAACCCATCCGCACTTCTCCTTATAGCCAGACACGAAGAGCTCCAGACACTGTATTACCCTGGTCCTCATATTTAAGCAAATCAAAGTTGCCCTTACGTGCCTCCTTTCTATTTGTGTCTAGACCCTGAGGAGGACTCATATCTGCACATTGATAGCGCTGCTTAGTATAAGTGCCTTTCATTAACTCAGAAGTTAATAATTCTACAAGTTGGAGGCCAAGACACCAGCGTGTCAGCCAGCGCCGTGCAGGGAAGGGGCATGCTGGAGCTAGAACCTACGGCAGGGAAGACTTATGATGTGCAGGACGCATGACAAGGACTGTCACACTATTTATTTACTGTCCATCACTGCTCTTTAAGAGGTGTGTGCCCACGGTGCTTGTTCAAACCCCACATATATCCCTCATGTGGAGGCCCACAAGCCAATTTCTCCACCATTACTGCTCCAGCTCTGCTCTCGGGGGACCCCACAGCCCTTTTGGCCCCCATTTCTCTGCTGTGGGACCAGGGAGTTTGCAGGTGGGTGCAGGAAGCCTGAGTCACTGCGTCAGCTGGGTTGGGAGATGCTGAAAGACATCCAGGGTGGGTCAGGCAGGTTTGCATCAAGCCCCGTGCAGCTGTCACTAATGAGGTCTATGGATGACATCTTCATGTCCCCCATAATGTATTGACGCCTCTCCACTCAATAGACGTCCTTATCTGAGTCACCCTACACTCTTCCTAATCTATTTTCTCTGGGGACATTCAGTGATATCCCTTAACCACACAGCAGATAAGAGCAGTTGCTTAGTTAGAAACCGCCCAAGGACGCCCAGGGTGTGGAGAGGGAGAAGTGCTGAGGTTTTGCACAGCTGCATCACACAGGCATCTGCTGATCACCCAGAAGCCACCCATGCCCCTGACCCAGCCGATCACAAACCCAATGGAGATGGGGCACACAAGAGCTGGTCTGTGAGGACCATGACTGCAAGTTTCCTTGCAGGGAGCAAAATGAGAAGCATCTAATGGTTAACGCTCCCATCGCTTGTTACAGAGGCTGTGAGAGTTGGAAAGCAGCCATGCATCCAGAAGATATCCCAGGCAGTTATCCGAGATGGGCAAGCAGGAGAAGGAAAGGCGGAGCTGGCAGGAGGCAGAGCAGAGAGAAGGGAGACAGTGGTGAGCAACAAGGGGTGGCCGCAGCGGCGCAGGGAAGGCAAGCGTGAGCATCCCATAAGGGATGCGGGCTCACGCAGTAGCAGCACTCCAGCAGCAAGGGCCAGTGATGAATTAACATCCCGCAGCTCCCCAGGAAGGGGCTGTCAGCACCAGCCACTGAACCATTACTGCACTGAAAGCACTTGACAGAAGGAGGGGAAAGAAAAGAGTACCGCTGGAGATGGAAGTGTGCAACGTTTGTGCTTGCTCCTGCCAGCCCTCCTGGAGGGGACAAACACACTCCGCTCCAGCTCCCTCACCCCTGCAGCACAAGGGATGGGATGCTCTGGGACTGGTCCTTCCATACCAGGAAGGGTTCCTCAGATATCTTTTCTAGCAGGAGACTAACCTTCGTAACCCCTCAGATGCAAGAGGAGCAGCTTAGGTACCAATAAAGTACCCGAATATCCCATCATTTCCTGTGCGACTTCCTCACAATCCCAAAAAGTACTTTCAGATGAAGAAGGCCCAAAGACTTTCCAAAGGTCTCAAGAAAACTGGGATGGAACAGAGCGTGCATTGGGCTCCTTCAGTTTCAAGAGGACAGCTTTGAGCTCTGGACAGCCCTTCTGGGGCTTCTGGATGTGAAAGCCACCAGTGACCCCACCAGGCCACTTGGGTACTGCAGTGCCTGCACACACCACCCCCTCTCCCTCCCTGCCCCAGTGAAGGGCTTAACCAAGAGAAGAAAGTTAGCAGGTTTGGTGGGGCTTTTTTTTTTTTGTCCTTTAAGTGATTGAAGTGCAGCTGAGAAAGAGGCACTTGAAAGCAACTTGAGTCTGGTTAAAGCTGGTTATCCATCTCGATTTGCATAATGATTATGCAAATGGAAGTTTGCATAATGTTGCTATGATCTACAATCACTGTAGGGTTTTATTGCGTGAAAAGACCACAGAGAAGATACTGAACAGCTGTCCAACCCCCTGACTGCGGCTCGGACACCACCGGGCACATGTGCCAGAGATGCTGCTATTTCCCCCTCTCGCCCGCGGTTTTCGGTCCCCCACAGGAGCTGAGCCTGACTCTGCAACTGCCCTTGGGTGACTTCAGCCTTCACGCTTCAGAAGGAGACACAGGGCTGCAATTCGCTTCTTGGCATTAATTCCTCAACCGAAACCAGAGGTGATTTCGTGGCTGCCTTGTTGTGCATAGCCTGTGCTAAAGCTGCGAGCTTTTCCACTCTCGCTTTTAAGAGCGCTCCAGTGAAAGTGATGCCTTGTGAGGCAGGGCCAGCCAAACCCTTCAAAAGGAGACCTCAGACTCAAGAAGACATCTCCCCCACCACCCATCCATCATCCAGCTGTAGCACACTTCATTCAGGTGTTTGGGGCAATTAAACTGATGCCCACAGACAGAACTGCTGAGAAACTCCTTCAGAACTGCTGCCCTTCCCCCCTACCCCACAGCAGCACCCAAATCAAAGCAGGTCCAGACACACTCCATACCTGGTAGAACAGAGCTGGGTCCTGGGGCTCCTCTCCTCCTAAATCCTCCAGACACCATCCACACGCTGACCACCACAGGCCTTAGCACATCACACCCCGCACTGGGCTCTCTGCAAGAACAACATCACACAGCTTTTTCAATAGGGTGACTCTGGTGGGAGCAAGCACAGAAGCCACCCATGCGGTCAAGGTTCCCCTATGGCATGAGATGCAGCTTTTCCCACAGGCAGGAGCATTGCAGCAACAGATGCCCCACAGCAGCCATCCCAGAGAAACCTAATTAAACAAAATTGCCCCCAGGCCACCCTAGATCAGTGAAGGAACGGTTAAAAAAACACCCTTTGCAAACCTTTGCTATCCAGAAAGCCAGGAGCAGAGCCACACCACCCAGGACCTCCTTTGGCCACTGCCCTGGCTTTTATACCTGCCCACCCACCCAGCACCCACTGCAAGGAAGGTGGACCATCTGGCTGATTGACAGCAGGTAGAGCCAATGGGCTGTATTATCTCTGCAGCCCTTGTGCCACCCTTGTAGTGGTGCTGGTGGCTGAGGGTACCTTGGAGCATGTCACCAAGAGCTATTCTCCACCCATAAGTGTCCCAGTCTAATGCAAAATCATTCGAAGGATGAGGTGAGGCCTAGATTTATCCAGACCTTTGTCCTGCCCCGTTTTGCAAGAGGTTCCAGCACTAAGTTTGCTGTTGGGTCAATCTGTGGTGGCTCCATAGGACATCGGTGACTCTCATGGTCATCATCATGGTGGTGATGATGGTCACCCTTGTAGACGCTTGATGGCACCGGCTCTGCAGCGGTGTCACGGGTCCCACTGCCCTATCACTGACCGGGCTGAGGTCAAAGCTTGCTTCTGTGCGCTGGGGGGTGCAAAACGTGGCCCGGGTGGGAGGGTGGCTTCCTTCTCCTCCCTCTGTGGTTGGCACCACACAGCCCTCACGAAGCCCTGAAGAAGGGATCACCAAGCACTGCCGTTTGCATGAAGGAAAGGGTTGGATTTGACCCTGCAGTCCCACTTGTGTTACGGTTGCACCCGTACAAATGCTTCTTGCCCGGCCCCGTATTTTGGACAGCAGCTCCAGTCACGGTGCCACAGCTGTGGGCACGAGCGGCACCTTCCCCGCCATGTCCTTGCTCCAGCACCAGAGCTAGGAGTGGTTTTATCTCCTTATACCTCAAGGTTATGAAAGCTATAGCAAATGGAGGGGGAGGGTAAGCATTATCCTGGAAATATACCAAAAAAATGGGGAAAAAAAAAAAAAAAAAGCAAAGCTCTTTAGTGATCAATCTGAAACCACTGGGATGCAAACAAAAGCGCAACGTGCATTGGCTCCGCTCTGCCTCGGCCTGAGCGGGACCTTCCCGGAAAGGCTGAGCTCCGACTACATTTAGCAACAACAGCTTCTCAAGAGAAGTTGTGCGGCGGAGGAAGAGGAGAGGCTGATGGGCTCTCGGGGTCCCTCCCTGCTTCAGGCTTTCCTGCGGGAGATATATAGAGATATAAACAACACGGATCAAAAAGAGGAGCGGTGAGGAAAGGCTCCCCAGCTCTGGATTATATTTGGGTTCAAATCCCAACTCTAGTGAAAACTTAGTTGTTCAAACTAAGTGGAGCAGCTTCAAAGGAGACCGTGGGGACCCACCTGCGGCCGTCAGCTATGAGGCCACCCCAGATGCCCTCAAGGCGGGTGCCTATGGTGGTCTCCCCTCCGGAGGTTTCCCTGGCAGCCAGATCTGTGCCTACATCTCCCCTTCCCCAGCAGGTATCTGAGCAGACAGCGTGATGGATAGAGCTGTGGAGGGAATACTGCCACCACCATGAGGATTAATACCCAGCAGAAAGCCATCACTCCCCTCAATCCATGCTCGGGAGGCAACTGAAGCTTTGCTTTTTGTCAAGGACGTGATTCAGAACCCAAAACAACTAAAATCAGCTCAGTTTTGGGCTGCAGCTCCCTCCCCGGGCCGGCTCCTAGTCAGCAGTTTATGTGCCGGAGCGATACGTAGGGGTGTCAAACGCTGAGTGACACACTCGGGAGCTGGAAAACACGATAAAGAGGTGCTGCCACATTCACCGTCGGGAAGCTGAGCCACATGACAGCTGCTGTGGCGTGCACCTCCTCTGCTCTGTTCCCTCCTGCATCGTATCTGCTTACCTGTGTGTAAATGGCTTTTTTTAGCCTTTCATAATATATTTTGGCTTTCCCAGGGATGACAGGATCAGCTGACAGTGCATTCCTGTGCAGCCTGACCTCTGCTCACAGCATTTCGGGCGGCAGCGATGGTTTAGGATATGTGCAGTTCCCCTAAACTCTCCTTGCAAGCAGTCCCCATAACCGCGGTCACAGACCTGCTACTCCCCATTGATCGGTGTGGGGTGGGGTGGGACCTGACAGGAGGTCCCACATGGCAGCCAGCCCTGAGCCGGCCTGGAGAGAGGTGACATTCTCAGCAGAATGGAAACTAGATGGTGATTTCTCTCCATGGCGTGAGAGAGGGGACCCAAAGCCAAGTGGGAGACCCCAAGACAGGCTGGGAGCTGGTTTGGGAGCCAGGAGGGCACTTACCTTTCCCTTCTGGTTCTTCTCTCTCTCTCTCGTCCTCTGTTATGGGGTCTCTAGCTGTATCCCTAATGTGAACCACAACCACCCTTCTGCATCCCCGCACTCCATTGGTACATGAACCTCACTTCAGCCTTTGTCATTCCTAATCAGGAATGACACCAGGAGGGTCTGGAAAGCAGCTCAAGCGATCATGACTGTTCTGGAGATGGAGGATACAGGCAGAGACATGCCCAGGACAATCCCCATCTCCCTGCCAAGTCCCTGCTACCCTCCCAGCCTCTTCTCCCCACTCCCCCCAGCTCTGGGTGTCAACGGGGACAAGACACAACACCGAGACCTCTTTCCACCCCAATTGCTCCCAAGCCACCAGGCTCCTGTTTGCACACTGAGCTCGGTTCCTCTCTCCTCCTACCAGCTGCATCTTCTGCCCACCCACCACAGCAAAAGCCTCTCCTCACTTCAAAGCTGTGCAAACAGGGCTGCCGAGCTCCCCAACTTTCTCTAACATCAAACGCTTTACTTATTTATGTTTTGAACAGCACCACGAAGCCATTGGGATATGATAGGTTTGTTTTTCCTAAGAAGAAGCCAGACCATGGAAGCCTGAGTATAAATTCCTCAGCCGGAATAGAAACCCAAGTGAAAGGAGGAGAAAGCTGGGGTTGGGGACATGAGCTTTCTTCCTCTCTCCTTGCTTTGTTTCATTTCCTTAATGGTGTCTTCAGCCTTGATCTGCTTAATGTTTCCCACTCTGAGTTTGCTGAGTGCATGAGAGGGAAACGGGTGACAGCTATCAGAGGTTAGGTTCAGCCAGTGGAAAACTGAGGTTCTCCGTAAGATGTTTTATTCATACGCCTGAGCCTGACACATGTGAAGCTGCTGCGTGGTGGATGGACCCTGCGGGGAGCTCTCGCTGGGAACACGCCGGGAGGACGTGTCTTCTTCTACATGACTAGGAGGTGCGTCTTGATCGTAGCAAGGCGCCCTGTGGTGAGAGGTCACGCCGGAGAGCAGGACAAGTGGCCGGAGAGCTGTTGCTGGAGCGTCGTGCAACAAAACTGAATTGCAAACTAGCTTGATTCCCTGTGAGACCACCCCAGGGAGGCACAGGGACCATAAAGGGGATCAATTACATCCATCTCTTGGAAAGGATTCCTGGATCAATTGGGTTGCCTGCTGTTGAAGGCAACCAGGTCATGCAATTCTCTCTTACATTAATGTATCAGCCTCTGTCTTTAAACTGTGTAGGTTGCTTTCCTCCTTAATTCCTAAACCTTCTTTATGTCTCCTAATTTTGAGCTGAAATGCATTACCACCTAGTTTCTAGTGAGTTTTCCCCTGCAAAGATAGTCCTTTAACCTAAAGAACTCTTCTCCTTCCCTGACGTATTCTTAACCTCCTTTTTAACAGGCCAAGGAAGCCATTCTTCGTGTCTCCTCTCAACAAATGGGTGCTCCGCTCCCTACAGCAGCGGCAGAGTCCTCTCCTGCCCTTTCCCTGCTTGAATTTGCCTTCAGGAGAAGACCAGAAGAGCAAAGAGTATTGCAGACAAATCCCACCAGCAATTCAATCAGAGGCATTCATCCTCCCTTCTCTACACTGATGGTGCTTCCCCGTGCTGTCACTCATGCATCCCTAATATTTGTGCTGAGGTCAGGAACCAAATTACTCAATTGTCCTCAGGACCCATCTCCTGTAAGCCAGACACCACCACCTGCCGCACACCAAGCTGTCAGCTCCTCTTTAGCAGCTTCCTCGTGCGCTTTCCACTCTCCCATTAATCCCTGTCCTCATTAATAATTTCCCACAAGGCGCTGTATCAGACACCTTACTGAAGCATGGAGAGAAGAGATCTACAGCATTTCCTCTGTCCGGCACCTAACATGAGATGAGCCTGACATCTCCTGTACCGCATTTCATGTCATTTTCTATTTCTATTCTATTCTATTTAGCACTGTGTTTTTAATGACTCTTTCCTTCCAAATTTACACTAAAGCCTTGTATTCTCTGGGGGCTGGACTAACGTGCCTGAAGTTGCTCAGATCATTTATGTTTCCAGTTCTCAAACAGGGAGTGAAATCTGTGGAAGAGCTTGGGTCAGTAAGCATAAAACCTAGAACCACGTCTTCTCCGCAGTGCCCGTGCCGCGGTGCGCAGGGAAGGCGGGGAGTCCCCGGAGAGGCGGCTGTGCAGGCAGGGAAGGGTGAGGAAAGGGCTGTATTTGGGTCCCACCGATCCATCCTCCTTTGCATCCTGGCTGTGACAGTGGCCATGAGCAGATGCCTGGAGACCGATCGCAAGGCGAGGGAGGAATCTGGTCCTACTTCATTCACTTTCAGAGGGAAGAAAATCCTCACTCAGAAGTTGTCTCATCGTTCTGGGGCTTACCCTCCCATGATAACCCTGCTCTCAGTTAATTTGCCTAATCACCTTTTGAACCCACTTACATTAGGCAGTGCATGGATGACATCTGTGCTGGGAGGTGAATCTGGTGGAAGTCACAACATGCTCGGGTGCGGGAAGTAGCTGAGCTAAGAAAAGGGGTTGGTTTTGCCCGGACACAGAGTCTGGTCCGTAGTGTGACTCGAACTGGCAGGATCCCTCTGAGCTCATCTTTAGTCAAGGAGAACAAACTCGCTGACAAGGCTGGGCTGGGATACAGAAACGCTCCAGGCAGATTTCCTGGAAAACACAGGAGGGCTGTGGTGCGAACGCTGAAAAGGAGCTTTTGCGCGGTGCTGGTGATGCGTATGAGCAGGACCTGCTTTCTGCTACCACCTACAGAGCTCAGCGCGGCTGCTGGTGCAGCTGGGGCAGGTGCTGTACTGAATTTGCAGTATGAAACTCTTGTTGATTGAGGACACTGCGATACAAACACCTTCTGTCTTTAGAAATGCTGCACAGTCCCCCAAACCCAAGTTATTAAACATTTTCTAGCAGACTCCTCCTGCCCTTCAGGGAAATGGCTACAAATGAGAGGCGTTGTTTAGGGTCAGAGAAATTCTCGCAGTCCTTTCATGCCCCTCATCTTTCCTTCCTCCCTCCTTCTTAATGCTGGTGAAAACATCCTCCCTTGATCCTCCTCGCTTGCAGCACTGTGCGATGAGCTTCTCGGTGCTTTGAGAAAGAAACTCTCTGACTGGCAGTATTGATTGTTTTGGAAAAGAAAAGGGAAAAAGAGGTTGGATGCGCTGGGGGCAGTCAGGTCTGGACATCGGGTGCTGTCTCAGCTGTGTCACCCCCGCCAGGGTCCCTGCAGGGGAGCAGAGGGGGCACTTGGGAGGCTGTGGCACACCTCCGCCCCCGTGCGATGCTCAGCCATCCCCCTGATGATCGCCCAGTCCTTCCTGGGCTCCCGGCCTCCCCCATGCTTCCACCCCAGGGAGGAGAAAGGCCACGGTTCACACTCAAGTGATGCATCCCAGATCGAGGGTGGCAGCGCTGTCACCCCCATGCTGTCACCCTCCCGTCCCTGGCAGCCACCCAGCCGCGATGGCGAGCCCGAGTACCACTGGCCTGGGCACGGGGAGAGCAGAGAGGACCTGGCAGCCTTGGATCGAGGGAGATGGGGTTTGACACCCTCCGGGGAGGCCGGAGGGAAGGGGGCTGGGGATGGGATGGAGACAGCACATGAGGGGGCTCTGGGAGAGGAGACCCACAACCCCCCAGTGGGCTGCCAGCACCCAACGGGGTCCATGACATGAGCTAATGGGTGACCCTCTCCCAGAGGAGACAGGTTGTCAAGCGCTGGACGTGCTCTGAGTTTTGTTGGAGGAGATTCCTGCTCCCTGTGCGCTCCTCCACAGACAGCAGAACCCAAAGTCAGGCCCCGAGCAAATTCGGCTACATCCCATCCTGCTTTGAAGCATTTCCACTCTGGAAATGACAGCAATGGCACCCAAACTGTCCCCGTCTCCCTTGTGCCCCACCGGTGGCAGGGTCAGCACAGCCTGCGCCTGGCGGGACTTGTCCGGGTGAAAGAACCATGGCCAAATCCCTTGGTATCTCCTACAGCCCCCTCGGCCGGCGCCCTGCCTGGCCAGTTCCTGGCAAAGAAGCCGTGGGGATTTTAGAAGACAGCAGCATCCTCCCTGCTCACAGCCCCCTCTCCTGTCTCCCAGGACCTCAGCCACCCCAGAAAACAGGCTGGAGCATTTGTTTGTCCTCTTTACTTTTCCCTCTGTCTCCTAACTCTGTCTGCAAAACAAGAAAAATACCATTCTCTTCGTCAAAATGTTCCCCCAAATGAACATTTTCTATCTGGTTCCAGTTTTTGTAATATATTCCTTTATTTTTTCTTGGTCTCTATAGGACACTTTCCTCCAGCTTCTCTGTTTGGTTTTATTTTATTTTAAATGGGAATCCCTTTTAATTAAAGGAAGAGGGAAAAGCCCTTCAGTCCCATTCAGCTCAAAGCAAATTGGTCCTTCTCTCCTTTGAGGAGACTCAAGATACAGTTTAGGGTTGGATTCATTTCACGAAGTGACCAGAAAATTTGAAGCAGCAGGATCAGCTCCATACCACATTTTCCCATTTCCCCTTGGCTCCTATTCCCCAAACTTTCAAGTCTCCAATTCATGACAAAAAAGCTCCCAGCGCTTCAAAGAGCCGGCTTTTGCCCAAAACCAAACAAAAGCAAAAAACATTGTTGAAAACCTTCCAGCCCAGCACATAAAGCATCTCTTCCTCTCCCCGAATCTGTGTTGCTCACTCTGGCTTTCTAGAAACAATACAAACTGATTGTGGAGTGGGCAATAATAATAACGTGCAACTGGAGCCGCAGAGAAACGGCACAGCACTCTCCGCTCAGAAGAGCCCATTTCCTTCCCCTGTGGCCGATTCCCACTGCCCAGCGTGGGAGCGGGGCGCTGGGGTAGGATGCGGTGCTCTACGGTGGGGCGATGGTTTGTGGTGTCAGGGCTTCGCTGCGACGCCTGGGTGCCGGGCTGGTGTGGTCGCGGTGCGGGTGCCGATGTGGCCGTACCCCGGCGGCGCCGTGCAAAGACACCCCAAACCCAGCAGCCCCCGAAGTGGGGGAGCAGAGGGTGGCGGGGCCGAGCGGGGCACCCGGCTTTTGCCTCGCTGCAGAATCCAGACTGATGCGTGGTGGTTGCTAAGTGCTCTTCGAGGAGATTAAGTGCCAGTAATTAATCTTTAGTGCTCAGATAACCAATTATTCAAGTGAGAGAAGCGGGCAACGCGCTGGATTCGGGGAAGTGGCACCGGCAAGTGGCTGTCGGGGAAGCTCGTGTGCCGGCGCTGGCAGAACTCGGTCCCCCGACACCCAGCTGGGATGGTGACGGTCCCGCTGCGTCCCCCGGTCCTACCAAGGGCTGCATCCCCCAAAAGCATTGCAAGCACATGGGGGCAGGCAGACAAGGGAAAGGCAATTTTGACCTGGGAAGTAAACTGGGGCAGAGCTCAGGTTAAAATAACCTGAGGCAGAGCCGGGAGCTGAACCACAGTGTTCCCCCCCAAAACCGGCACTTTGCCGGCGGATCTGCTCCCCAGGCCCGGCGCTGCCGGGGGCTGCATCAGGGATGCAGGCGCCAGCCCTTATTAAAAGGCCTTTCCTATTTCTGATTTCTCTAATACAACTGAGTAAGAGTATTGACATGTCAGAATGGTCTTTTATTATGATCCATTTATGCCATTAATGTAATATCCTCCTCTTGGATTGCTTAGTTATGTATTAATATTGTAAGAAACTCGGCATTTCTTTTAGCTCTTCATTGTCTAAAACGAGTCCCAAACTCTCTGTGTGACAGGATTTTGATGGATGGTCATATTTTTAGCTGTGATCATGCCTTGATGCTCTGAAATTAGGGACATGTTTTTAAAATATTTTACCACATGCATTTATCTTACTTTTCTTAATCTCTGTCTTACCCGTTATCATTCTGCTTTTATTGTAGAATCATTAGTGCTTGTTATAAGTCTGATGTATGTATATGGCATCATTTATTTGCTGTTCTTAGCATAACAAGGAACGGAAAAGTAAAACATGAATATGGGAAAGTGATCAGTGGGTGTTTTACTTTTTTAATAAAGAACATTTCCAATGAATTGCCTTGCTGAGGCTGCTGGGGCACCACTATAAACAGCCAGTCTGAAGAAAGATACTGAGGATTCAGGAAAGAGTTACGGGAACAAACCTAGAGAAAATGCTGTGCAGTGACAGACCTGTTTGATTTGACCTGTTTGATTTATCAAAGACATCAAGAGCTGTAAGTCAAAGAGCCAAATACCCTCAGCAGGAGGAAATATTAAAGGGTTTATTAAATCTCACAGAAATGGGACTAAACAAAGCCACCACCTGGAAATTTAGTCTGGACACTGCAGGTCAGAAGCTGCCAGCATACGGTTCTGATAGAGATAAGACTAAGGACTGATCCGGCATGCGCAACTCCGGGAGACCCGGGAGTTCTGCAGCCCTCAACAGGATTTTCTCCGCGAGCCCCGGAGCGTGGGGCCACTGGGGGCAGATGGGGACGGCTGTGGGTAAAGAGAATTTCCTCATTGCCAACCCAGCAGCACCGAGTCCATCCCCATCGCTGTGCTCAGCTGGGAGCACACGGATGAGTTATTTGCTGCTTTATATAATATGATACTAGTGAAGAGGTGCATTAGCCCAACACAAATTACTGGGCTTGGGAAAAACCTCCGGTTCGTGTTGTATGAGTCAACTCCTTTATTTAATGGTTTCAGCTGCCCTGAGAAGTGGATGAAATTACAACTGTTCTGCTCCCTATTGCAAGGGCGTTTACCGGTGTGAATCCGAGGGGTGTTTCCCTCTAGCTTTGTCAGCAGAAGTGATGGAGAAGTCCTCATCCCCGTGTGGAGTGAGGAGGAGCCAGCCGTGGGCAGAGACTGCCTTCAAACCCAAATCCCAAATCCCAGATCCCAAATCTCAGCAGTCTCCGGTCCAGCCACAGGGTCCCCAGCTGATCCCTCCTTCTGCCCCCAGCTCCTGCCTTTGTCCATACAAAAGAAAGGCAGAAAACGGATAAAAAAGGTGCTGATTATGGGGAGAGGATCAATCCAAACCACAGGGATGTGAGGCCACCCCTTCTCCACCCTCACTGCTGGGGTAGCAGCGGCCGCTCCATTCAGCTGATGAACAGGAGCCCTTCTCCTCTAGAAATTTGATGGATGATCCCAATTATATTCTTCCAGCACTGATTTAATGTAATGTTTTATTAATAGCAACAATCAGAGGAAAGCAAACAGCTTATTCTGCACACGCCATTCCCTTTCTGCTTTTACTTTCCCACGTTCATAGACACTCCAAGTCCCTGATGTCCCGGCATCGGGGGGGTCAGGAGGAGGGTGGGGAGAAAGGAGCAGACAATTCACTGAGCAGGGCAATAGCTCATTAGTATATTCTCGACACAATTAACACGACTGTGACAGTATTTTCTTCACTCATTCTTTACGGATTATTTGGAGGAAACTGCAAATTGCTGTTTTGTTTTCTTTGATGTTAAAAGACGACGTGAAAAGATGGGGAAGAATAATCCATAGGTTTGTATTACTGGTTTTAATACTCTTTTGTTACAGAAGGGGTGGTGGGAGGAACATAATAAATCCATTAGAGTTGTCCCCGGCCGGCGGGGCACGGCGCCAGCAGGGCTCGGTCCTGCACTGGACTCTTTGCTCATGGCCAACCTCTTTCCCCCCCAGCCGAGCCTTTCTGCCCACACCCGCAGTTCTCTCTCCTCCCCTAGAAAACAGGCTCCTGGCTGCCATTGCATCCCCCAACCCTTCCAAGGAGGCAGAGATGCGGGATTTCCCCGGGCACAGAGGGACTGTCAGCCCCAAGGTGCACAGCAGTGATGGGGAAGGGGGTACCCGCGATCGGGGAGCGAGCCGAGCTAGCAGCCTGCTTAAAACACCGCAGAGACCAAGGCATCCAAGGACCAAGTGCAAGGTCCTGCACCTGGGGAAGAAGAATGCTAAGCACCAGTATAGGTTAGGGGTGGACCTGCTGGGAAGTAGTTCTGCGGAGAAGGATCTGGGGGTCCTGGTAGATAGTAAATTATCCATGACCCAGCAATGTGCCCTTGCTGCCAAAAAGGCCAATGGAATCCTGGGCTGCATAGGGAAGAGTGTGGCCAGTAGGTCAAGGGAGGTCATTCTCCCCCTCTACTCTGCACTGGTGAGGCCACAACTGGAATACTGTGTCCAGTTCTGGGCTCCCCGGGTCAAGAGGGATGGGGAACTGCTGGAGAGAGTCCAGTGTAGGGCAACTAAGATGATTGAGGGATTGGAGCATGTCCCTTATGAGGAAAGGCTGAGAGAGCTGGGACTCTTTAGCCTGGAGAAGAGAAGGCTGAGGGGAGACCTTATTACTGCGTACAAGTATCTAAAGGGTGGGTTGAAGGAGGATGGAGCCAGACTCTTTTCAGTGGTTCCCAATGACAGGACGAGGGGCAACGGGCACAAGTTGGAACATAGGAGGTTCCGTTCAAATATACGGAAAAACTTCTTTATAGTTTGGGTGGCAGAGCAATGGCACAGGCTGCCCAGGGAGGTGGTGGAGTCCCTTCTCTGGAGATTTTCAAGCCCCGCCTGGATGCAGTCCTGAGTGATGTGCTCTGGGCAATACTGCTTTGGCAGGGGAGTGGGACTAGATGATCTCTAGAGGTCCCTTCCAACTCTGAAAATTCCGTGATTCCGTGATCCTTGCGTCAAACCTTGCCACGTGCCAATACTAAATCCAACCTCTGGCTTCTTTCACTCTGAATCCTCCCTTCATTAGCGGCTCTCCATCATCTCCCTGTTTGCTTTTGTATTTGGAAGCCCGTTTGCCTGTTTACTCATTCAATTGCTTGTTTTAATAGTAATACAAAGCCCCCTGGGCCAGTGGTGATAAACTCGGCCGACTCAAGCTTTCCTTAGTTTGTTATTCCAGTTTTTGCTCCTGGCTCAAACATGGAATTTAAAGTTCTTTTCAATCAAAAAGTGCTCTATATTGTGGTTAAACGATTTCTTTTCCCCTCAGAGAATCATTAATCAGGCACATGATCTAACATCTCTTGCTCTTTCTCAATCTCTTTTGGTGAATTCTTAAAAGAGGGGGGCAGGAGGGAAGGAAAAGAGAGAGAAAGATTAAATGGAGCAGGTGTCACATTTATCTTATTTCCACTGCAAATACAATCAACAAGTGCCAGGCTAAAACCAGACCCTAAACAAAACCTGCAAAATGTTCTCTAAATAAATGATTCTTGGCTCTCTTCTGTTTGTTTTTAATTTGCAGTCATCCTCCGAATACTTCTGCCAAGCAAAAACTGCTTCAGGAATGAGCTCATAGGAACCGATCGGGTGGGGGGAGGTTTCTGCTGCCGGGGTGCCCCGCGATGCCCCGTCTCTGTCCCCTTCCCAAGTCACAGCCCCGCACAGCCCTCGTCCCAAGCCAGCCCAGCATCCCTTCCTAAAACACAACTCCGAGGATGCACAAAGCTGAACTTTACCGTTAAAACCTCTACTCAGCGCTGGCTCTCCACCAGCAGAGAGAGGGAGGTATCTCCAGATGCAAATCCTAAAATAAATCCTACTTTAGCAAATTTTTTTTAATAGGATTTATTCTAGGATTTGGAGCCTCCTCACTCTCCATGCCCACTGTACAAGGCGGCTGTGGCCGGACTCTGCTCTTTTCAGTGGGTGCTGCTGGGTCCTCTCCCCCGCACCCCAACACTGGCCCATGAACCCCCCCCTCTGCTGACCCCACTAACGTTTTCAGCCAGCAAAGAGCAGCTGAAAAACCTCTGGGTCGCATCCTGCTGAAAGGGGAGACATTTGGGCTGGGAGATAAGGAGAAGGCTTAAATACGTGGATGCTGTGCCAGGATGCTGGGACCCACAGGGGTTTAGTGGTGTAGACCATTTCCAGGGCTCCCGGGGGATGTGGGGAGTCCTCCATAGGTGGGAGGGAGCGCGGTGTCTCCCTGTAAATCCCCTTTAACCTCCTGCTGTAGGAAAATGTGGCTCATCCAGCACGTGGGGCCCGAGCTGTGCACCCGTGGCTGGGAGCAGAACGACAGCCCAGGGAATTCTTCCGAGCACAAGCAGCAGTGCGGTTTCCTTAGTGCTCATTAGAAACTCCAGATGTACCCCAGGAAAAAGAAAAAAAGGGAAAAAAGGTTGTTTTTCAATTGAAAATTGGAGATTTTAACAAAGAGAGCCTTTTACAAAAATTGTCCACTTTCTATGGAAGGGATAGAGAAAAAAAAAATCAAAACACATTAACAGGAAAAGAAAACCATAAAAACTCTTCCCTCAGTCAAAATATTTGACTCGGTGCTATAAATTGAAACAGAAATGGCTTGTGTCGCTTTTTCTCCATCTTGGACCACTGCAGTGCCCCACGGGTGTTGCTGTTTGCACCTGATAACCACATTTTCTTCCGCGTGTCCAGTTCCCAGGCCAGGCTTCCTCTGCTGTGACCCACTGCTCTTTTATCTCCCTTTCTCTAATCCATCATAATGCATCATTTGATCTGAGAAAAGCCCTGCCTCTCTCTACAAAGCTTGCCATGCCTCTGCCTCGACCCCTTGCAGCTCCAGCACCGTTTCAAGGGCTCTCTGCTTCCCTTGGAGCTTCGGCGCAGTGCATCCTTGGGGACAGCCAGGTCCTGCTGGAGACTCTGCTACGGGATCTGCCATGCCCCGGGCCTGTGGCCAGCACACAGATGTGTTGTAAGCCCGAGCCTGGTCTACCAGCTAAGCAGCTGGATGCCTGAGCGTATTTTAAGGAGGCAGCGAGTGGTCCCTGGTAAGCCAAGGCTACAAAGCTGGCATGAGTCATGGCGAAATGTGCTCATTTTACCTCTGTTTTCTTTAAGGGCTTACTAGGGCAGTGTGTGATCCCATACAGCAAAGTGCCATCCCCTGTAGCACCACACTTTGCCCTCTTGGCTGCATTTAAATAACTCAGCCACCTGCAGTGCAGAGGAGCAGAGAGGATCTCCTGCTCTCCCCAGTCTTGCTGCAGGCAAAGACATTCACAAAGATGAGTTTCTGGGAAACGTGGGGGGAGGAAGGTCCTGCTCAGACCAGCCGGGGACACCTCCACCCACTGCAGCCGACGGAGGGACGAGCCCTCCCCAGTTCCTCTTGCTGCTGCCGGGTCTGCTGCAAGCCGGAGACAGGGGCAAGCCCAAGGGTGGGCATCACCCCCAGCTCTGGCCCTTTGTGTCCTTGGCAGTGCCCGCAGGATGGGCACTGGAGCTTGAAGTGGCTGTCCGGGAGCAAGGGGATTGCATTTCCCACCCCGAGGACTGCATTTCCCATCCCCAGGAATGCTTTTCCCATCGCCATGGCACAGCCCAGACAGCCCAGCGCAGCCGGGGCCGCCCTCCCGAACCAAGGCAGAGCACGGTGAGCTACAGCTGCATTAAAATGATTTCATTCTAGCTGCAGGATATGAAGTGAATTTCCAGGAAACCTCTCAGAGGAGAAAAACAATGCCCTCAGACAATACATATAACTTAAAAACAACATGCTCCTTGACGTGGGCAGAAGAAGCGAGCGCGGCGGACGGGGCGGCGCGTCACTGATGAGCCACACCAGTTACCTACAGGCAGCGGCAGGACAGAGGGTGCGGGAGGCAGCCGGGCAGGGGGCAGCCCCACTCCCCCCAGCCAGATTTGGATGCCCGGGCTGGGGCAGAGCTCACGGCACACGCCGGGGGACAGCTCGCCTCGGCCATGCCGGAGCCGTTGCATTACCAGGCGGCCCACGGCTGTGCCGAGCAGCGCACATCTTGGACATGATGCTCCAGCTCTGGATTAGATCGCCAAGGGACCAGATTCATTACTGGCCCCTGGCTGCTCTGATGGTGCAAAACAGCCATAAATCCCCCCACAAAAAAAAAATAGATTGCTCTCGGCTGGTTTGCTCTGCATCAGGTGGAGCAGAGCAGGAGACCCGTCCTGGACTTTCCCTGTTTCCTCATGACACGCTGCGTCCTGAGAAATTTGGCCCCAAAGGAAGCCCAGCCAGGGGAGCGTGGCAGCGCTGATGCGAAGGCAAGGCTGGCTAGAGCCACACGGGCTGAATTTCAGGCTTTAGAAAAAAAAAAACCCCTTCCCCCAGCCAAAGCTGAAACACCGGGTTTCCATTTATAATTGCAACATACTGTGCGAATCAATGCAAATAGCCGGTCTGTTTGCAGTCGCAAGGGGAGGCTTTTGTTCCGCCCCAAGACTGGAAATTTCTGTTAAGCTTATTTTAACGTTGGAAACAACCAGATGTTGCAGGAGATGGAAAACCCAGCTTGTGTGCAAGCCCCGGCCCCGGTGCCGTGTACATCCATCGCAGCTGCCCCGCGGCAGCTCCGGGTCTCCGGGCTCACCGGGAGCAGCTTGTCCTGTTCAGCGCCGGAGGTCCCGGGGTCAGTCGTGTCCTGTTTCCCAGATGGTGGCTGTCGCGTGTCACCGAATTACATGGGCAGGAGCACAGGGACCGACCAGGGCTCTGCAAGGCTGAGCAAGGGCTCGGAAAGGTTTTTGTGCACTTCGTGTCACTAAAACTGGGTAGAATTCAACCTGGTCATCTCCCCTTCCTTGCACTCGCAGCCCCGGTTCCTTGACATGTGGGACTGCAATAATTTGTGACAGGGACCATATAACCAGGCTGCTGCGGATGCTGTCGCTGGTGCTGCCCCCCACCAGGTGTTGCTTTTAAGGTTCAATGGCAGCCGAAGCAGCTGCTGCCGTGTTTTATTCATGCACCTTGTCTGGGGACGTAGGTTTCTGGCCAAAAGCAGGGGAAAATTAAAAGGAAAAAGGTGCCAAAGCCCAGGCACAGCACACTTGGCTGTGGCTTTACAGGCTTCTGGGCTGTGGCCAGGGGATTTCTGGGCTGCCCTTCCCTGGGCTATAGGGTGGCAACTGAATGGTTTCCATACCTCTCCCTGCTCCACGCTTTACTTTGCTCCTGTACCACACTCACTGATTTTAAAATCACTGCTGCTCCTGGTGAGCCACAGCTTGTAAACCATGGCTCCTTCTGCGGGGCCCTGCTAGCCCACGGTGACCTGAGCACACCCGCAGCACATGGCCCCAGGCCTCCCAGCCACCCCGTGGTGCTTTGGGCTGCAAACACAAAATTCCTATTTGGGGATTTTGTTTTCAGTTGAAAGCGCCTGCTCTAAGGCAGGCGCTGGGCTGAAGCTGGGCACGGCGGGTTAGCAAGCGCAGGCACGTGCTTCATGCCCTACAGCACGGCGAGAGGGCACACAGGAGGGTGCAAAGCCGGCCCTGGGGGCTGCTGAAGGTGCTCAGCTTGCGTTGGTCTGGACCACTGTGCCTCTCAGGAGGACTTTTTGATGCGGGTTACCTCCAGGCTAAAGCCAGGGCTGAGCGCGGCAGTTCAGCAGGGCTGGGGAGGGCAGCGGTGGATGATCACCCATCTCATGCTCAGGTCTGCTCCCCACGTTTTTGGGCTGTCACCTTCCCCTGAGGCACCTGCAAGGTGTGTGGACCTGAATTCGGTAGCAGAGAGGACCAAGCTGATGGCAGCTGAGAACATGCAACTCATTCCGCTGATGCACGACACGAGGGGAACAGAAGAGGGAAAAGGGCCATTGATGCCCTAAGTGCCTTATTGATTCAGCTGACGCAGCAGATCTACACAGCCCATAAAGTGTATGATTGCATTTATAGTTATGTTCTTTCTAAGCGAAAGGCAAAGCGGAGATTAATCCTGTGAAGGAGGAGGAAGAGGAGGAGGGGAGCACGGGAACCCTAAATGCTGGGCAGCTAATAAAAGCAAGCAGGGAAGAAACCCTGCTCCACCACCACTGTCACCTCCATCCCATGAGCCCCTGCAGGTCCGGAGGTTCCCACAGGACCCCCTCCTGAATCCACATCCCATTTAAAAGCTTCCTTCCCTTTTCCTTCCCTTCTCCCTTCCTTTCCATCCTTCTGTCCTTCCATCTATTGACGCAGGTAAGCGTGGGCCATCCCATCCCGCTTGAGGGGGGAGTCGAGACCTGGTTCCCGCTCTCTTTCCCTTTGCAGGGCTGGGGGGAGCGTGTAGGTGCAGTGGGAAAGCCCCGATTTATTCCGTGAAGGCTGACAGCCCTCTCCTGCCCGGCCCTGCCTTTCCTCACGCACACGGGCTCAGAGACCAGCGCAGATATTAAATGCAATTCCCGGCAGGTGATTTGGGGGTATATTTACTGGATGTGGTCAGGATACAACCCCCCCAAAAGCAGGACATTCCGGTTTCGCCTCCAGCCGGGCAGACGGTCGGGAATGGCTCAGCTCTGCCGCAGCCTCCAGCCCTCATTAAAGCTCTCCCGAAGAGCCCGCGTTTCCAAAGCCAAATGTTCCTTGCAGGGGGAGGGAAGGACTTAATAGGAGAGGCGGCAGGAGGAACTAAAGTGCTTTTATTGCGAAGGATGTTAATTGCTTGATGAACTCTTGTCATACAGTGTGGCTGGGAAGCAGCCGTGTCCCGGCGGAGATGTGTTTGTCCCCACACGCTGTCTGAGCCGCAGAGGAGATGTTCAGGGGGGACAAACGCACAAGGCCACTTGCCAGCACATCGAAATGCTGTAGTGTTATGGTTTGAGAAACACAAAACAATTTATTGTTGTTCAGACAATCATTCTATCACCCAATGACGCCTCCTCACCCGGGAAGGGGAATCGGGAAAAATCAAGGAAACCCAGGGGTTGAAATATAAAAAGATTTAATAGAATAAGGCTAGATGATTAACATTAGTAACACCAAAGAACCAATATTGATCCCAATACCAATATAAAATATACAAGGATTATACTCAGCCAACTATATCAGTAGGAAGATGTGCACTCCCAGCAGGGGACAGTAAATGTGGGACACTGCCAGCGCTGCGGGTCTGGGAGGAAGGGAAGGGCTCAGGGCTCTGGCACTGGAGCGAGGAGTTCCCAGGATGGCAGCCATCAAGGGAGAGAGAGCACCTTGCAGCAAACTTTCTAATTTATATTGAATGTGACATTCATGGTATGAAATAACCCTGTTGGGCAGCTTGGGTCAAGTGCCCGAATCTCGCTCCTCCTCATCCCCACACCTGGAGAGCTCGAAAACACGGAGGCCTTGAAACCCACACACCATAGCTGGCTATAAAGTAAATATTTTCACAAATTCAGATACTTCAGTCTCCTAAAAGTGCAGTCTCCCCAAGTATTAGAAGAGAAATGAGTCCTGTGTCGCTCAAACCAGGACATGCAGTTACCCATGTCGGCCCTTCGGGCGAGAGCCGAGCGCTGAGGTTTGCTGGAGGTTTACCCGCACACCGTGAGGACTCAGACGGGAGTCACTCTGTGCCGGCTGAGCGGTGGCAACCAGGGCTGAGCTCCCTTTTCCCGTGCTGCAGCCCCGCAGGCGTTCTGGGAGCACAAACCAACCCTCGTCAGGATAACACAAGCAATTCTATTAAGTTCTGAGCAAGGCGATGCCCCGCTGGATGCAGGGGAGAGAAGAAAGCTTAACGCACACGGGGTAACAGGAGGGGGAGCCTGGGGTGCAGCACACACACTGTAAAGCGAAATTTGGCAGGCCGTACCCAGGCAGCACGGTGTGGGCTGGAGAACCATGCCGCAGCGACTGGGGATGTGGTCAGCCCTCCCCAAAACTGCCTTAGCCTTCGCAGCCCTCACCGGCTGCACATGGACCCTGCAAACAGAGGCAGGGACACCTCGACCCCCGCCCCAGGAAGGTCGGCGGATGGGGAGGTTTCCCAGAATCGGTTCCCCGCATGGCAAAAACCCCGTGAGCTCTTCCCAGCTGTTTCTGGAAGAGCTCCTGCAGCCATTAACAGCGGGGGGGTTTGAAGGAGAGCGCGGTGCGGTGGTTCCCCGCACGTGCGAGAACAACATTCCTCCGACTGCTGATAGCTCAACAGCAGAGTTATAGACAGTCGCGTGCGGAAACTGTGAAGGGTGTGAAGGCAACAGAATGAAAGAATTATGTAGAAAATAAAGGTAGTTACAGTTGCTTCAAAACATTTTCGCAGCTAGGGCTCAGGGCTTTTCATCAACTCTTTTTTTTTATTTTTTTATTGCAGGTTCTCCTTTCTGCCAAACATTTGCAGAGGGGAAAAGAAACTAAAGGAAAGAGAGAAAAACAGTTTTAACTGCCAATCTGTTGCTTGCAAAGCCACGAGCACGTGTTATAAAAAAGGAAAAGGATTTCGTGCATTCCTCTATGCTGAAAAGTCTTTTAAGGCCCTTTCCCTCATGAGACCTCCCATGTCCCTAACACGCCCTGAGCCATTAAAGAAGGTTGTTTCAGCCCACACCAGACTCATCCCAGACTCCCCGTGTGCTCCTGAAAGCCTGGCTCAGCCCTCCTCTCTCCTGGAAGTTTATTCTGGTTTTCTAAGGCCACAGCCCCGTGCTCCCCACGGGCTCGGATGGGGGCTGCTCTCCCGAGGAGCTCTGCTCCGATGCCACATCATTCCCTGCCCCGCGTTGCTCCCAGGGCTACTAAAAACTGTTCTGCAAAAACTTGTTTTCAACTTAAATGCTGCCTGCTTGCTCGGCACCGGGAGCCTGGGAGCGATGCGGCTGCCTCAGCAGTCATCGCTGCAGAAGGACCTGCATCCTCCCCGTCAGTGAAATCTGCATCCCTCCCCACTCACCTCTCCTGTTCTCGCTTGTGAAGGTTGGTGATTTCTACCATTCGCCCTACACTGCAGGGCTACAAACCGGACTTCTCATCCCGCCTCAGGCAGGGATGCCCACGGAGACCCGTGACACCCGGAGAAGTGCACTTGGGACAACCGTGCTACAAAAAGACTTGCGGTAAAGCTGGCAGAGGAGACAACGTTGGGTTGTCTTCAGTGGAGGAGGACTGAGAAGCCTAAACACACCCTGTACTCAGTTTTACTGGGCCAGAAAGCCAGGCAGGAGCCTAAGTACGTGGGAGCCCCCTCTCTAAGGCCACATGAGTAGAAAAATAAAGATAAAGATATATATATGCTTGTCAAGCTAATCGAGGCTGGGCGAAAGGAGAGCCGTGCCAGCCTTCCACCGCTCCGCCACGCGGGGAAGGAGAATTAGAGGGGCAATGAGGAGAGAAACGGAGAGAAACATCCTCTAAAGCTTGTTTTTAAGACATCCCTTCCACCCTAGGGCTTGTTTTAACGGCCCATGCTGCACACTAGATACGTCCCCTTTTATTTACGATGATTATTACGGGCTGCTGCAGGGTCCCCTGGGTCCCAGAGAGGCAGCGCCGGCTGCTATTAAGGCATTTTGTCTTTCTCTAAAATCACATAAAGACTTTCCCCGTGCTCCTCCCGCTGGGCAATAAAAAGCGAAAGACAATCCACGGCTGAGCTGGCTGCTCTCTAACTGGATGGGCAAAGCGCCTCGTTAGGCACAATAAAGTGCTCTCCTTAACCCCGGGCCATCGGCGGAGGCCAGGGCAATGAGGCCAAGGCGAAAGGAGGCGGCTGGAGGGAAGGGCTGGGAGCAGCGGCCACCGGCACGCGCGAGCGGAGCCAGCGGGAGCTGAGCACGCACCGGGCAGAGCCGGCCACAGCAGCGTTAATGCATCTCGGGACGTATCCCCGTCCTGCAGCAAAAAGCGGGCAGCCTCCACTCGCCCGGTCCCCCGCACGAGCACCCCAGCGCCAGCCCCGGGCTCGGCTTTGCTCCCCGGGGACAGGAGTGGAGTGCACGTCCAAGCCAGCCAAAGAGGTATTTCGGAAAATTAATCAGTCCAATTGAAATGTGATTGATTGAGGATTGAAAGCCACAATCCAGCAAGTCCTGGAAAATGTAATAGTCTAAAACCCTATTAATTTTTCATGTTCTTTCTGTTTTGATTTTTTTTTTCTTCCCCTTTCCCTTGTGGAGGTGGCTTCGTGCCAAGATGTTTATGTGTAAACAGTTCAGCTCTCTCCCGCCTGACTCAGTGCAGCGGGTGCAGGAGGCTTTGGAGACGGTGAGACCCCACGGCCCCACTGCTCTCGGGGAGCGGGGATTTCCATCCTTCACCTGCTCCCCCCAGAAACCCATTCGCCAAAATGTGCCCACAAGGAGAAAAGGGAGGGGAAGAGCCTCGTGGCGCTGAGCTTGCCAGCTCAGGCTGACCCCAAACCTGGAACCCGTATATGTTGCGACAAATACGGTAACACACATAATCACACGCATCCCCTCCGGTCACCGAGCAGCCGTGGTGCCACCGCGACTTTCAGAGTTGGACAATGGAGAGGAGCAACATGAACATCAGGCTCAGCTCTGGCACCTCCTTGAATCTGAAGGTTGTCCTCTAATGTGGTCAATAAATCACTGCTCTGAAACGAAGGGTAGATTTAGTGCCCAGAAAGTCAGCTGTATTCCTGAATGCAGTGCAGCAACCATTTTGTGCAACAACGAAACCTAGATGTCACACATGGAGGCAGCCCAAAGCCAGCGCCATGGTGTAGCTGCTCGTTTGAGGTTCGGTCCAAAGCTACCTGTCAAGCATTTTGCCAGTGGACTGGCTGTGTAATTAGCAACTGATGTGAGCATAAGTTGCAAGCGGCGCTGTTAGTATGAAAATATTTCTGTTTTCAACAGATCTATTTTGATTTCTGGTTCCAAAGTGAAAATGTCTCTTATTTACTCAACATTTGTTGTTGGCCTGTATTTTTGGTTAGGGTGTTTTTTTGACACAGTGTCAACATTTCTCAAATGGGAAAAAACCAACATAGTTTAGTTTAAAAAAAAAAGACCAATTTTCTGCCAGCAGAATTCATGGAAATGTTTCAAATAGGCCTCTGATGAAGTAATCTGAACATATGCCATCAGACCCAAGATCTGACCTCTTCCAATAGCCCTTGTTGGACTGCTTCCCTGGGGAAATGAGGCTGTAAAATCACACCTTCTCTGTGTCTATTTGTCATCTTTCCCCCATCAAACTTTGGCATACCTGGGCAGATTTCAAGCACAGATGGGATGAGATCGTGGAGATAATTGGGTTGTGACAAACTTCTCAAAAATCGCAGTCCAGATTCAATTATATTTGGTTTTCTAACAGAAGAAAAGGTGGTAGGTGGCAGGGCTTTGGCTCTTTCTAGACACAAAAGAATCTCAGGTGGATGAAAGTACTTAAAATTTCCCAGCTGTTGGACAACCATCAGTCAGAGTTTGCACCTTTCTGGCCTGCGAGTCAACCAATGTACTCAGATGTACTTTGAGCAGGAGCAACCCTTGTCTCCTGCCTCACCTAAAGTGCTCTGCCTGCCATGTCCGTGGAGTCACCCTTAGGACAGCATTTCCCACAGTGGCTTGCCACGTGTGTCCTCTGCCAGGCCAGCGTCGAAAACTCAGTGAAATGAGGATAAAACAAGTGATCGATCTTCATCCCAGGGCCAGAACACGGCTCTCTGCCAGGTTTTCCATTGGTTTTTTTCCTGTGGGTCCGTGGGGCCGGTTTTCACAGTGGTGCTACGTCACGCTGTGTTTTCCCTGGGAACTCTTGCTGTTCCCAGCATTTTGGCCACAAGACGGATCAAACCTGGCTGTGGCCTTAGGGCCCTTCTGTGTTCGTCACTGTGCTGGGTCGCTCCAGCCTTTATTAGGACCGTTTATTTATGTCCCAGTCTGCCCCAAGAGCCTTTCTGGAGTGTCTTTGCTTCTGTTAAATCCACTGTTAAATCCGGAAGACAAAGCGTTAGTCCTCTCCACGAGGGTTTTTTATTTTTAATAAAACTTGCTTGTGCTCTTCCCCGAGGGACTTGTTGAAGTTGTGAAAGTCAAAGATAAAATGTTCTAGCTGCTGTTTCCTGGAGAGTGATGCTGTGTTTTCTTGTGGAACTCCTTTAATGAACATCTGTAAAGGGCAGAGAAGGGACCGAGGCACAAGCTGTGGTCCAAGTACCTCTGAACCCTGGAAGTGTTGGCAGCCAGATCCAAGTCCATTCTTTCCAGCTTTTCTTCCGAAATGGTTCCAAATAGGCTGAAAGAAAACTTGAAAGGGAATAACTTCAACGTGGGAGAAAAACCAAAGCCCGTTTTTGTTCCCAGTCTATGCCTTCCAGCTCCCCGCAGATCTCGGGACTTTCACGGTGCCACATGAGGAGGTTCAGCCCCATTGGAGGGACAAGCCGATGGTGCAGAGGCTGTAAAGGTAATTTCTACACCAGGCAAGAGGCAGGTTCCCTGAATCAGGACCTACTGTGCCATGAAACAATACTATCTGCAGGAGAAGCCCAGGGGCAGCTTAGCTCTTGGTTACTCATCAAGGCTAATGAGCTGATACACGTGGGGCTAACAAGGCTGCAGTCTTGCTGGTCCTGGCATGAGCAGTTGCTCAGGGGGCTCTGCCCTGTGCTGCACCGTGCGTGAGGGAGGGAGATGCTTACAGATCGGGCTCTCCCACAGACCGTTTTGACAGGGAGAAAATGTATTTCATCCTCATCAAATCCTTGGCAGGAAATGTTGATTTGACACCAACAGGAAAAAAAATAAATAAAAAGGAAGCACTGTTTTCTTTCAGATGGTTTGAACTCTCAGTGTTTTCTGGGCTGGAAGTTGACTTATTTTTTTAACTCTCATTTGCTACAGGGACTAAGCAACACGCCAGTTAAATACCTTTCTACCAGCATCCATGAGCACACACCATGGGTAGCAGGGTTGATATTGTTTGGGCATGAAAGTCACATCCCCCAGTGCCCAGGGCAGAATGGGGACATGTCCCTGTGATGGGGGCTGGCCATGGTGTCAGGAGGATGCCATGCCAAGAGGCAGAGGAGCTGCCAGCAATGCTAATCTCTGCAAGAGAGCAGGACATTTCGCACCCAGATCTTTCCCATGGGTACTCCTTGGAGAGCCAGCTGCACACAGTGCCTCCAGCAGGAAGATGGAGTCCTCAGCCAGGGTGTCCCTCCACAAGAGTCTCCCACCTCCCCCCCACCAAGGTCTTGGATTTGCCTGCTAACCACGGCTAGAGGATGAAAAAAGGGAAATGTTGGTGTTCTGAAATGCCACAGAACGTCACTATGTCACTACAACCTCCTCTCGTCGTGCCCCGGGCGCTGGCACTTGTCGAAGGAGCCTGATCCAGAGGAGATGCGTATGTGCACAGCGTCACTGCCCTGGGACACTGCCCTGCCCACTGAGGGCACATCAGCAACTGGTTGACCCCAAACCACTCATTCTTGGGAAGGAGGGCTTATAATGAAAAAAATCATATTTTCTGTCAAAATCAGTACTTTACACACAGACATAAGCTTAAATCCATCTCCAGTTTTCTTCTGAAGGAGAAGTTTTGATAGGAGCTTTCATCTGCCCCACTCCAAACCTCATTCAGGCTTCAGCCCTAAACTCTGACCCTACCAGGACTTCCCATTCAGCTTTGAACAAGTTCCTCCTCATTCTAGGAGCTGGTGCAAAGGGCGGGAGGAGAAATGGCTTTCTTGGCACCCAGATCTCTTTTCTGATTATTATTCTGGTCATTCGCCCTCTTTCTCTCTCAATCTGAGGAAGGAGCAGTGATTTTGCGAGTTGGAATTTGGATGTATTCCCAGCTCCTTTTTTTCCCCCCCTCCTGTTAATTAAAACTAATAAATCTGCTCAACAGAGTTTGCAGAGCAGGGGGACAAGGTACAGTTATCTTGACACGGCAAGGCCATCTCGCTCGTTTCCCCACACCTTTTATTTATTTAATTTATTCACGTATTTATTCAGTTCTTGAGCCTGTTCCAGAAATATGCTGCTGATCTGAATTTCTCGTCTATGCTACGTGCGGGCTCTCTGCCTTTCTTTCACAAGGAAGCAGTCCCACAGGAGCTGCAAATAATCAACAATTATCATGGCATGCATCCCTAGACATAATTACAGACAATCCAGAGTAACCTGGAAACAAAGGCAGTCCATGTTATACAAGACCTACTTGGTCTTTTCCTCCTCATGTGCCCTGTAACCTCCATCGTGTAACGGGAGATCAAACCCCAGGTTTTGGGGAGCAGGGGGGTTGGTGCAGTGCTCAGTCCTTTGTACTGATTTGGGGGATGTAGCAGGAAAAGTCAAAAAAAGGGATCAGCCCCCCACACTTGGGTGTTAGTGCCCATCTGAGATGTTGCACAACCCCCCTGGCATCCCTGGTGCCCCCAGAGAGCCAGGTTGTGCCTGCCAGCCCTGGGAAGGCACAGGGTCCCAAAGGGCTGTAGGTACCTACGAACTAACCCCTGTGTCCTTCTCCAGCATGGTAAATATGTCCCCCAGGGGGACAGAAGTGGCCTCTGAATTAGGTGCCCTGTCCGAGACCGGACAGGCAGGTTTTTTTGGAGATGCTGCCCATCCCCAGCTTTGCAGCCAGGTCCTCCATGTCCACAGGGAGCGGGTGGTGGTTCCTCCTCCCTGGCGTCGCGCTGCTGCTGGAGGGGAGAGCCAAGGAGAAGGGTGACCCACGGGTGCTGCGGGGCCCCCGGCTGACTTTCAAAGGCAGAAGTTTGTGCAAAATGGCTTTGCTCTCAAGTCCTGTGGTCTCCTCCTCCTCGCCGGGAGGAAGGCAGCACTGGTAGCTATAGCAACCAGACCTCCTTCGCTCCAGCCGCCAAACTTCGCCCAGACGGGCTTGGGCGAAGAAATGAAGAGGGACGGGAGAATGCAAATGACCTGCAATCCCTGCAAACCCTTCCAATCAATATTATATTAATTTTAAACCACGGGAGTTAGGCGAGACGTGTGTAAGGATAAAGGAGCGAATCCCAGGCAGCATGGATGATGGGAAAAAAGCAAAGGGAAAGGCACGAGATAAAAAAACAAGATGATGATCCACCCCCACTAGCCTCCAAGCAGGCTCAGAAGAGGCCGTACTAGTGTCATCCAGAGGGTAACAGCTTTAATTAGTGATTTAAGTACCCTCCACAACAGACTTTGCTCTCTCGATGCTCTTGGGAAATGGCTACGCCGCAGTGGTTGAGGCAAAGCACGTCCTTCCCTCGCTCTTCCCCCACTCTGGCACATCGGCACGATGCAGCAGCGGAGTATCAGTCACCTCTGAAATGGTGCTGTGCCCTTTCCGTGCATAAAGCAGAGCTGTGGGTGGAACAGCGGCAGCCAAAGAGTCACGAACGTCAGCCTTCGCGGCTGTGTGCAGTGCTCCACGTTCACCTGCCCCAACAACAATCATTGCAGTGAAATTTGAGTCCGGCAAAGCGGTGGCCAGTTACAGGACAGGACATCCAGGTTCCCCGTTCAATGGTCCCTGCGCCTTCCCAACCCCTGCCCTGTCCAGCACTGGGGCTTTTCTACTCCATCTTTGTCCCTCTCCTCTGCACAGGATTTCTCGTGGCTGTCGTTCCCACTTTGTCGGCTTTCAGATGGCTGTTCAAACAACCCCGCAGTCTCTTTTAGCCCCTTTCTCCCAAACTGGGTGAATTCCCTTTTCCTGTTTTACAGATGGGGAACCACAGGCAGGGGACAAGGGACTTGCTCGAAGTCATCCATTGATGACCAGTGGTAGATGCAGGAATTGACACCGGGACCCCCAGTCAGAGCAAAACCCCAGCGAGGCTGCACAGCATGGAGGTTTCTCATATGAAACAATTTTTTTTTTTTTTTCCTATTTCATATGGCTTTTCAGCCAAAACTCAAGGAAAACAAATGGAAACTTTGACTTCTGGAAGAAAAGTTATCATTTTCTTTGCACTGAACCCCCTGACTCAGCCGTCCAATGAAAATCTCCAATCCACTAAAAGCGCTTAAGTGTTGATTTTAGAAAGTTGATCGCTGCTTTTTGGAAACAATGACTTTTTAGAGAAAGCTGTTTATACAGATAACCGCCATCCTTCTCTCACTTGAAGCAGCAGCTGTTGTGGGAGACAGCTGAAATGGCAAACACGCTCTCGCTCAATCCATCACCCAGACACAAGGGAAGAAGAGCTACTTAAGTTAAAGGACAATGTTTGCATAAGGGGAGTGAGGCCACAAATCAATTCACACTGGGAGTCAGGAGAAGGGTTTAACCAGAGCGGCGGGCCTCTGGAATGATCTTCTGATGGGATCAGGGAGTAAGAAATATCACCTTTTGTTAAGATGGAGCTAAAACAGGTGAGTCAGTTCATTCAGCATCGCACGTGATGGCTCTGACTTTGACTCGAGCGAAGCAGAAAGATCTGATTTCATATTTCTGTTTCATGCCAGAGGTCTCCGGGCAGCTAGAGCTCTACCTAATGATCCGTGCTGTATGGAAAGAAACTTAAAGAACATTCGCTATTGAATTTCCATAGTCTTCCCCATCCTATTTGCATTTAAAACTAGCTTTCAGATGCTGTGCGTGGGACAAGACACATTTCTGCTCAATACCCATCCAATTTTCCCCGTTGCGGATTCAGGCTGGCGGCACCGATTACTATTGATACAGATGGAGTTGCGTGAGAATCCAGAGTTTTTTGGCCCAGAGAAATCTTACAGGGAAATAGCTGCAGCGGAACTGAATGCTCTGGTTGAGCCAACACATGGCAGGGCGAGGATGGTGTTTCTGATTACTGAGAAACAAAATTATGAGAATCTGGGAGGTTGAATCTTTTCCATGTCTTAAATGGGGACAAAAAAAAACAAAAAAAAAATTTCTGGCCCAACCATTAATAGTTATTCCAAAGAGAATTGATCTCAAGTAGCAAGAAACATTTTGCTGCAGCTATTTCAAAGCATTATTTTTCAACCTTTGCAGCCTTGTTATTAAAATGCTTCTATTTTTTTTTTTACAAGAAATTGATTTACATTTTAAAACAGCAGAAAAAGTCACTTTGAATTTAAAAAAAAAAAAAATCCCATTTGAAAATGTCAAAGCAGCTGAAGAGGGAAAGCTATCGACAGACAATGCTGAGAAGGCTAAAGCCTCTTTCAGTTTAGTCTTTACTAAACAGATCAACTGTGAGTTGGTGTCTGACACAATTAACACTGAGGAGTAAGATATCAGGCTAGGAAGGGACAGAAGAGTTTCAAGCCTACTTAGCCAAGCAGGCGTTTCCAAATGGGCTGCGCCGTGCCAGCTCCATCCCTGGATGCAGTGAGAACCATGGAACGCGATTTCGGAGCCAACACGGCGATATTTGAGAAGATGACGATGCAAAAATGTAGAAAAGGGCAGATGCAACACCTGCCTTTTCGAAAGGGGAGGGAGACGAATGAGTTTACCTCTAATTTTCAGAAACAGACTGAGAGCAAACAAAGCCTACGCGAGCACCTGGAAGAACACAGGAAAATGAATAAAAGCCAACATGAATTTGTAAAGACCAAATTGGGTCAAACCAATCTAATTTCCTCCAATGACAGGGTGGCAGGGCTGGTGCTGGGGGAAGATGCAGGAGATGTCATCTGTCTTTACTTCAGGAAGGCTTTTCATGCTGTCTCCCATGACATTCTCATCAGCACGCTGGGAAACGGCTCTATATCGCAATTTGGCTGTACCTAGAGAAGGATTATCAATGGTTCCCTGTCAGAAAGGAGGGATGCGTCTAACAGGGGTCTCTCTTGATCCTGTACGATTCGATATTTCAATTAACCTCCCAGATGACGGAAGAGGGGAGATGTTTATTAGATCTGCAGAGGGTTCACCCCAGGAAAGACTACTGGCACTTCGGAGGACACGAAACTAAATTCACATCAGACTTGAGACCCAGTGACGGGATACTGGAGAAAGGGCCTGAGATATCCTATAAAGCTGATGAAATGCAGAGAGGACGAGAGCACAGCTCAACGGCGAGTCGCTCACACAAACACCAGATGGGCTACAACGGGCTGGGCAGCAGCTCGGCGGAAAAAGATCCAGGGCTGTATTTGATGAGAAGTGGAACAGACTGTGGCAATAAAAGGCAAAGGGTTGACTGCAGCGTCGTCTTAGAAATGGCTCAGAAAAAGCCTTCTGCGGACAGGGGAGTGAAATACAGAAGTCCTCTGAGGCTTTCTGTCCTCGTTTCTGTTCGATGGTTTGGGTCCAGCAAAGGAACTTTGGCTGCCACTGGGTTTGGTTTAAATACGCGGGTATTTCCGCCAGGAAGTTTCCAATTTTCTTTCTTCTTTCTGCAGAGCATGATTTCCATTCCACGCCCGACACTGCCTCCCTGGCTCTTTTGATCTTTCATGTGGAGCCAGGGATTAATATCGTTTCAACACCATTTTCAGAAAAATCAGCAAATTGCATTTGTGTCTCACTGGAGGATACGGGCTCCAGAGCAGCCTTCTCCTTCGGGGAGACGTGGAGCGATGGGGCCACTCCGACGGGCTGCGACCAGAAACCTGCCAGGAGACGGAAGATTCACAGTCTCTCAGATCTCAGTGACGGCTCTATCCTTTAGCAACTCTGCTGTAAACATACGCCGAGCAATAACTGCGCGTGCACAAAAAAAAAAAGGCTGTTGCTAATAGATTGTACTGCTTGTTGCTACTCTACTAAGAATGTCCTGCTAATTTTTTGTTTTCACCAAATTTTCCACTTGAAATATGAGAGCGGAAATGAAGCCGTGAGCTGCATCAATAAAGACAGGCAGAGCTGCTGCTTTGCCTTCGGCTCTGCGGCACCGGCGGCGACGGGAGCTCGGAGCCTCCTGGCATCGCCTGCATGGGTCCTGCAGGACCCCGTGCCACAGCTCGGACCTAAAATGATCTTACCCCTGGCAAACTCCACCCAAAGGCTCGTTCCAGGCTGCAACAACCACAAAAAAGGAAAGATGGGGTTGAGAATTGTCAGACCAACACCCTCAGCCGCGAGGAAAGTAGTGCTTGTTCTTGGTGGCCTTGCAAATATTAAAAAACCAGCAAATACACAACAAAATAAGACCAACCAAACCAGTACAGTCCAAGCCTTAGAAATAAGGAATGTTGCTGCCAGTCCTGGGAGACAAGAGCTTCTTTGGAGAGAGAAAGACAGACGATAACCAAGCAAGCACTGCCATTTCTGGTGGCTTCATGGCTGAGCGTCAAGGTCAAACTGACAAAGGCTATTTGTTTCACTCAAAAGCCAAACTTTTTGTTTCTAAAACACACCTTCCTCCAGCCGTATTTCACACAAAGCCGCTGTCCTCGTGCGGTCAGCTGCAAAGCAAGGCGGGGAGGACCCAGACAGCAGAGCCGCATCAAACTGTGCCGCCATTCAGCAGCACCCGGCAAGGAGATTTAAAGGCTATTGTGGAGAAATCCTTTAAATCCATCCGTGTAGTGTAGGAACAAGAAAGGCAAATGGGTAACTGGGAAGCGTTTTGACGCTGGGAAGGAATACAAATCAGAAGGGCTGCTGGAGCTTTACTGTACAACTCTTCGCGTGTTGTTGCCAAAATCCCTGAATCCTGCCATTTTCAATTGACTAAATTATCTAGGAAATAGCAGCAGGGGCAGCTCTCAGCTCCTGTGTTTAGGGGATGCTCGTGCCTACCTGCTCGCCCGGCCTCTGCACATAAAGCCCCTTCACCTGGCATGGCAGAGGACCCAGCCGGCCCGGCACCCCCCTTCTGCTGCAGACACCCCAACCGGCCCTGAGCACAGTGGGGCTGGAGTTTGGGGTGCGGTGGGGTTGGCCGGTACCTCCAAGAGAAACCCAGCAAGGTCGTGCATAGCAAAACGCACCGATCATGGGGGAAAGGACACGGGGGCCCTGAAACCCAGTTGCTGGCGGAGATAGCTCTGGAGGGTGGGAGACTGCTAATACCCCTCCTTTGGGGAATCGCCAAAAACTGCTCAAGCCCTAAATCTGGGAAGGCACCAGGGGCTGAACGAGTGTGCAAGGGGGGCTGGATGAGCGTGCCTCAGGGCATGGGTGAGCGCGTACGAGTATCTGCGTGAATGTGCACCAGCGGCTGCTGATGGAGAAGGAGTAAGTGAGAGGCAGAGCCTGGAAGTGTTTAAACATGCAAACACACAAACCCTCTTAACAATCAGCGCGGATGGAAATATTGATGGTTGCATTAAAAGTAAATATATTTTTAATTAAATCATTTTCCCCTTCTCCATTCAAGGGGCGTGAAAGCACTCATAAAATTAAACTGTTGCTTGAATTTCTCTCTCTCTCTCTCTCTCCTCTGACACATGACAAGACTACGATTTCCCCCTCTGCCCTCCCACCAACACCACCACCCCACGGCACCACTGGCTTTTGGCTCCTTAACCCCTTCTTGGCATCCCCGAAAACATCAAGGTTAAAGCAGAGCAGCTGATTTTCTCCCCCCTTCTCTCTCCTCCTTTCCCTCAGTCCCAGCTCAGGCACAGCTCTGAAGGGCTCATTAATCAAAAGGCAATTAATTCCCCATCATGGGGGCAAATAACAGATACAGACGTTCAATAGCCGCCTTTTTCCACGCTCGAGTGTTTCTCTGATTCCTGCAAACTAAAATAAAAAGAAGCCAAAGCAAAAGAAACACCAAATGATTAAACGCTTCATTAACATCCTGCAAAGGGGGGGAGGCCACGGCTTATTTATCTCTGTCGCCAAAGAGACAAATAGTTCAGAGGTGTCAAAACAGTTGCCAAAAGCAAGGTGCAAATTGGGGTGTGAGGCGGTGAGGTCCCTTTGCCCGGGAAGGTCTTGTGAGCATGAAACATCTACAAAACGGGATTGTTTCCCCCCAAAATGGAGGAATAAAAATCCCTTTTTTCTCCTTTCCTTCCTTGGCCCCCAGGCTTTGAGACGGGATGCTGCTCAGTACGGGATGCTGCTCAGTCTGTCTCCACCTCCCCTAATACCAGATCCCTGCTCTGCGCCCAGCACGTGGCCCCGATCTCTGTGAGGACCATTACACATCACACCAACAACCCGCTACCCTTAAAATATAACTAATGAACAAGTTCATGATGTGGAACAGAAGCTATTGCTCTTTTTAATTTCGTTGCTGAGGAGTCAAGAAGTGACTAAGAGTTTTGATACATAAAACCATAGGTTCACTCAACCTTTGTGTCCAAATCAATTAGCCAATGATCACTGCCTATAGAAAAATTAAGAGTAAACTATTATATTAGTTATTTAATCACTAAACTTACAAAAACCGAGGCACACGATTCAAATGCTCAGTTGGTATCATTAATCATAGTTTGTAGCAGAAAATAATTTTATATTATTAAAGCAATTACCATGTAATCATTTATGTTAGCAAAAATTCATTAATCTTTATTCATTATTCAATCAGATCGCATTATTTTAGCCTATTCCATCTCACTTGACATTTCACAGTGGTGCAAAAAAAAAAGGGGGGGAAAAGTGACAAAAGGAACTTTTTATAATACTAAACCACAAGGCTTGGCAGAAATTACTTCTAAATATAATTAATGTAGAGGCATTATGTCTGCAGGAGGGACAGCACAAACGATGTCCTCTCCACAGCATTTATTTGCTACTTCTCTATACCTCGGGCTGCGATTCCCAAGGGCTCAGCGCTCACAACTTGGAGCAGGGTATTTTTTTCCCCCCCCTCCCTTTTATTTAGTCACCTGAATAAATTGCCAGATTGAGTGGTCGGAAACCAGCAGCTCTCGTCGTGAGCCTGATGGGCAGATTAGCAGAAAAAAAATCAGCTGCATTGAAAGCAGGAGAGCAAAACGTGGTGCTCCCCATCGAAAACCTGACGGAAAGCCTTCCAACCCTCCCACCCCAACCGCCCAGCGGGACGCGCGGGCGACTGGCAGCTCTGCTTGTGGTTTGCAACCTCGGGCTTTGGGGTCTGGCAGCCAGAACTAAGCCTCCCCCAAGAAAATCAAAGCTGCAGAGGAAGCTGAGCTCTGCCAATCTGGGTCAGGCTCTTATCTGCTGGCAAGCAAAAAGAAATTGGCCTGACTTTTCTTTTTTTTTTTTTTTTTTTTTTATCTTGTGAAATGAATGAAACTGCAGTGCTCATTATTATCGTTATTTTACTTTAATAGTCAAAGAGGTTACCAAAGATCTTTTGATTTTATATCCATGAATTTATCTTGATAGTTTTTCCTCCATAGGAAAAAAAAAGGAGCCAAAAAAAGCAAGCTTCTCCCAGGAGATGGCGGTTTCAGGCTCCTTAGCGTGCCATTTACAAACCGGGTGGCTAAACCCTGTAGATGAACAGGTTTTCCTCTAGTCCCTCTCCCCAGGGAAACACAAATTTGTCTTCAAAACATCACTGCAAAGTAGGGCAGGAACATGAATGCTACTTTGCTGCTAAGAGGGCATGAGCACGTTGCCCAAGGAGTTGAGGGGGTGTGTGATGGATCCAGGAACATGACCTTGGTCTCTAGTTTACCCCTTTCCTTGGCATGCTCTGCAGTCAGGTTTCCCCTAAGATCAGGGACAACTGAATGTCCCCTCAGCCCCAGGGGCCATGCTCGGTGCCGTACGGGTTTGGGCACTGGCCGTCCCCTGCAGCAGCACCAGGTCGGTGCTCAAGCTCCTGTCCTCTGCCTCTGAGCTGCTTTTCGTGCCAGGTGGACGCAGTTGAAGACAGAGTGACATCTCTATCAAACCCCCCTTCAAAGTCTTTGTACCATAATTCTGGCTTGGCTCCCACCTTTCTGTGGTCTTCCTGAGTTATCCTGGATTTCCTGGGAGTTTCAGCTCTCCCCCTGCCTGCCTCTGCTGCAGCCCAAGGACTTGCCTGGCTCCTGGCCCCGCGCCATCGAGCACCCGGTATGCTCGGCCCCCGGGGGTGATTCACATGGTTCTGGCTGTGGGGCGGGCATGCAGCCCCCTGGGACCTTGCCCAGCAGCGATACCTCAGTCACCTCAGAGGAAGGATAGAGGCAGAGCCATTTATCAAGTGAAGAGAGTGCTTAGAAAGATCAACCTGGGGACATTTACTTTTTATTTGAGTGCCTTTCAGAGAGGAGCAGGGCAAAGGAGTCAGGTCCTAAGGAGTGCGGAAGGAAAGAGAAGGATGAAGGAAAGCATAGCCATGGCAAAACATGGTCATTTCCAGGGCTCCCTGGAAGATCTCTGAGTGCTATCCCTCTCCAGGCAGGCGATCTCCACCTTCTTTTACTCTTTTTCCCCACTGACATAGAATTGCAGCTCCTGCTTCCTTGCCATGTTACTTCAGGTGTGCATCACTGTGATACGAAACTGGAGCAAGAGGAGGGTTATCTGGTCCCAGTGTTTCCATTTTCCCCATTGCGGGTCATCCCCAGCAATGCCAAGGAAACTCAGCCAGCTTTCCCCAGGGTATGTTGGCAGAGCACTACAGGGTCGATAAAAATGACCCGTTCAGCCCAGAGGGATTGACTCACAGCACCCCAAAAAGTCACGATTTGGATTTAC
>VUYV01000148.1:674268-693661 GCA_008711295.1 Anarhynchus alexandrinus | reverse complement strand
TTCTCCCAGGAGATGGTGGTTTCAGGCTCCTTAGCGTGCCATTTACAAACCGGGTGGCTAAACCCTGTAGATGAACAGGTTTTCCTCTAGTCCCTCTCCCCAGGGAAACACAAATTTGTCTTCAAAACATCACTGCAAAGTAGGGCAGGAACATGAATGCTACTTTGCTGCTAAGAGGGCATGAGCACGTTGCCCAAGGAGTTGAGGGGGTGTGTGATGGATCCAGGAACATGACCTTGGTCTCTAGTTTACCCCCTTCCTTGGCATGCTCTGCAGTCAGGTTTCCCCTAAGATCAGGGACAACTGAATGTCCCCTCAGCCCCAGGGGCCATGCTCGGTGCCGTACGGGTTTGGGCACTGGCCGTCCCCTGCAGCAGCACCAGGTCGGTGCTCAAGCTCCTGTCCTCTGCCTCTGAGCTGCTTTTCGTGCCAGGTGGACGCAGTTGAAGACAGAGTGACATCTCTATCAAACCCCCCTTCAAAGTCTTTGTACCATAATTCTGGCTTGGCTCCCACCTTTCTGTGGTCTTCCTGAGTTATCCTGGATTTCCTGGGAGTTTCAGCTCTCCCCCTGCCTGCCTCTGCTGCAGCCCAAGGACTTGCCTGGCTCCTGGCCCCGCGCCACCGAGCACCCGGTATGCTCGGCCCCCGGGGGTGATTCACACGGTTCTGGCCGTGGGGCGGGCACGCAGCCCCCTGGGACCTTGCCTGGCAGCGATATCTCAGTCACCTCAGAGGAAGGATAGGGGCAGAGCCATTTATCAAGTGAAGAGAGCGCTTAGAAAGACCAACCTGGGGACATTTACTTTTTATTTGAGTGCCTTTCAGAGCAGAGTAGGGCAAAGGAGTCAGGTCCTAAGGAGTGCGGAAGGAAAGAGAAGGATGAAGGAAAGCATAGCCATGGCAAAACGTGGTCATTTCCAGGGCTCCCTGGAAGATCTCTGAGTGCTATCCCTCTCCAGGCAGGGGATCTCCACCTTCTTTTACTCTTTTTCCCCACTGACATAGAATTGCAGCTCCTGCTTCCTTGCCATGTTACTTCAGGTGTGCATCACTGTGATACGAAACTGGAGCAAGAGGAGGGTTATCTGGTCCCAGTGTTTCCATTTTCCCCATTGCGGGTCATCCCCAGCAATGCCAAGGAAACTCAGCCAGCTTTCCCCAGGGTATGTTGGCAGAGCACTACAGGGTCGATAAAAATGACCCGTTCAGCCCAGAGGGATTGACTCACAGCACCCCAAAAAGTCACGATTTGGATTTACAAGGGAGGAGAAGCAGCTTTGCTGGATGCGCGAGGCAATTCAGTCTCAAAGTAAATAATAAAAAAAAGAGCAATGTTGTTTTCCTTTGGAGCATGTAACAGGTTGTCATGGGGAAGGCGTGTGGGCTTTTTTGCAAAGGGAGCATCGCTGATGACCTTTGGATAGCGTTTGCTCAGAGCCAGCTGCTGCATTCAGCACATCCCTGGGCTTTGTGAATCCGCAGCCTCACGGCTACGTCTGCTTTGAGCGAAATGCTGCTCAGCCCTGTCGTCCCTCGTGCTTCAAAACCTGACCATCAGATCTGCCTCTCCACGCTTCTTCCAGAAGCCAGAAGAAATGTTTAATATGCCATCCTCGAGAGCTGGGGTTAGTGCTTACTATTGCACAAAAGTCACCGAGTTCCGGAAAAATGTCCCCTTTGGACAAGAAATGTAATAAGCAGCCGGAATTTGCCCCAAATCGAGTTTGTAACAGCCTATAACATGGCTCCTAAACGCGTAACTGAGCTGGAGCGCTACACCTGCAAGGCTGCGCCACAGCAGCGGTACCTGCAACTGCGGCTCTGAGCCGCGCTTTGCCTGATGGATAAAGCAGAGGATCAACAGCTCATGTTTCTTTCCCAGTTTTGGCAATGATCCACCTGATGATTTCAGGGCTTTAACTACTTATTCCTTCGGTTTCTGGGGAAACTCCAGGAGATAAAGGCTTACGCCGGCCTCGGCCCAGCGCTTGGAGATAGGGGGGTGGGATGTACGGTTTAGACGTGCAGGGAAACGGCTCCATTCGCAGGCAGTTCCCCTGTGTGTCCCCCTGCGGCCAAGCAGAAATTTCCTAAGAAATGGAGCCATCTCTAGGACACGCTCCCGGGGCACCTCAGGAGGGAACACAGACTCTTGCAGCCGTCAGGCATGGATGTTGCTCGGCATGAGGTTGAGGCGGGTTTTGAGGCTGAGGCGGGAGGTCTGACTGCCATCGCATCTCCCACCCATTTTGCGGGCTTGGTTTAGTGCGTCTGTGGTATGCTCGGGAAGCAGCTTAAAGAGATTTTGATAGCATTGCTGGGAGAAAATGAACCTGTTAATGCTGCTATTTGCTGTAAAAAGGATTCACGCCCAGAACACTTTCTCACAGCAATGATCATTTTTAGCTGTGAGAATGAATTAGCCTTCCACTGAAAAGCTATTTGCATGGGAAAGAGGTCAGCTAGGAGCAGCACAGTGATTATTTGGGGGTAAGGCCCTGTCCCAGCCTTGAGGAGATGTGGGCTTAATTCTCATTTTTAACTCTCAATTTCCAGCTACCCTCTGCACCCTTGAAATCCCTTTGTCCCCTGCTCTAATGATGAGGGGCAGTGCTCAGCGCAGAAGGGCGCAGGGGCATCACGAGGGCTTTAAACATACCTGCAGATAACCTGCTGCTCCCGCCTTGCTAATAAAAGCTCTGGGTTTATTCTGGCAGGATTGGTTCATTTAATCATCTTCAGGTTGCCGAGTTTGCTTACAGCAATTTAATGACAAGTAGCGTGAGATCAACGTAACTAACACCCGGCAGTCGCTCATCGGCAGCCCCTCGTCTCATCCCAGGCACCCCTGCACCCAGTCCTGCTTTGCAGGTCGATCCGCCCGGGGCTGAACGGGGCCACGATCTGTCTGACTCCTCTGGTAGGAGTTAATTGCAGGCAACGTTACAACAGGAAATAGGCCAAAAAGATAATTATCCCTCTGGCCCTGGTTCTGAGCATACCAACCAGCCCTTGTCTCGGCAGGCCACTGGGAACGGTGCTGGTTTGGTCTCCGGGGAATAATGCACGGGATCTGCCTGAAAGGGCTTTATCGCGTTTTGGCCCCAGCAATGGTCATGCAGATGCTGGTGCTCGCTCTGCTCACCCAACTCTTCCATCCCCGCTCTGGGCTCCTGTGCACACGGCTTTTCATCAGAGAGTGGGTTCACCCAAGACAAGGTGAACCTTTGTAAGGCAGGAGTTGGCATCTGCTCCCAACAGGACAAGAGTCCAGGACAGATGTTGTCCCATCCACTGCCCAAATCCTGCCCAGGCGTCAGGAGCAGCATCCAAGGCCGGCTCCTCCAGGCTGGGCGTGACGAAATGTGGTCCTCGTTGCCTCTTCCTTGCTCTAGTAGCCCCCGTTGGGTGGTAAGCAAACTTTTCTCAACCGCACCATTTATTTCCTTTTCCAACTTCCTGTGTTACTAATTATCTGAAAGAGATTGATAAACCCGCCAGTTGCCGTTCTGGTTACAGGTCACTTACCGCGGTAATAAGAAGTGCAGAAATCAATAGCCATAAATAGCGGTTGGGAATCAAATCCCCTGAACAGTACTTTAAGTGAGGAGAAGGTTTAATTACGCCGTTGTCTGGCTTACTTTGCCCTGGAGGAGCAGGACAGAGCTGAGGGGAAGCGAGAGGCAATGGGCTCCCAGAATTGGTGCTGGTTCTTTATTTTTGGGCCAAGGCTGGAGAAGCCCATAGGTAAGGAGGGACATTGAGGACTGAAAGTCTTCCAAAGGCAGCACAGCTTCACACCACGTTTAGCTGTAGGCAGGATTTCAACACTGCCTGTGCGATCCAGAGTGAAAGCTGCGTGTGATTAAAAACCGGGCTGGTGGCAGCCAAATAGGAACAGGTGGAAGGCATGCAAAGAAGTAAATTGACATTTTTTAAAGCAAACAAGGGTTTAGACGTGGTACTGACTCAGCTACGCACTGAGCTCTGGGATGGTCCACCTGAGGATGCTCCACAGCTTTCGGATGCAGAAAGAGGGAGGCTGTTTGCTCTCGCAGGGGTTTGGGATGATGGAGTTGAAGCCACGCGCATGAGCAGCTCCCATGGCTCAGATGTGCCGCTCCACAAGGAGCGGGAATGACTGTTGGATAGGTTGAAGAGGGAAAATGGCAGTGTTAGTTTATTACTGTTAGTGATAAACTACTAATTTGCGTGTTTAGCAAATCTTGCATGCTTTTGCAAGTTTGCAAAGTGCAAGGCTTTGCTATATCCAGATAACTGATGGCTGTTTCGGAAGAGCCACATCAGTCAAACACTAATGCTATAGGAAGTGAGTGACGTTTTCCACAGAGGTCAGACTCTTCTGGGTATAAAAATCTGTCTCCAACCAACTCTAAAGTCCCTCCTCTTCCTCCTGGAATGAGGTCTAGAGACGGTGGCACACTCCAGCTCACATGGGACTTCTTAAGGAATGGTGGGAAATAAATTAAAATCTCCCCAGTCCTCTAACCCAGCTGCACCTCTCAGCCGCTGTCCTGCGCTTCCAGAGGAGCCCAGTGCTGCAGGACCATGGTGTGCCAGGTCTCCCTCACCCTCTCCGCCCCTGGAGGGCTGGTGGACCCTCCAAGCAGAGCGCAGCTGCCAGGTTGGAACGGGAAACCATCCAGCCGGTTCCCCACCACTGTCTCCCAAACAGCGTGACTCCAGCTGGAACAAGAGGGAGTTTCACCCCAGGAAAAAATACTGGAGAAAAAGCCAAGGAAGATTGGCAGAGACCTTCATGTTTCGGAGATTGGCTTTCCCTCCAACATCTGCTCCCACACCTGGACCCAGACTGGGGCTTGGGCAGCCCTGTTCTGGTGCCGAAGGGACCCAGATTCTCCTGCTCACTGCACGGGGCTGCTGCTGCAGCGAAGTGATGCCCTGGCACCAGCCTAGCAGCAGGAGGTTTCCTCCATGCTGTGCCGGCTACACTGCTCACACACAGGACTTAGAATATATCCACTGCAGCAAAACGCACAGGAACACTGCGAGCAAAGTGGCGAAATGCACCCAGAGCACCTCCTGTGCCCTTAGCTCCAGACTGACTCCTGAACCTCTGCCCTGGGTCAGCAGGTCCTTCCCTCAGGGCTGGCTGCTCTACTCTGCTCAGTTTTCCCTTGCTGCTGCCTCCCCAGGTCCCCAAACCGCTTCGTTCTCCCCCAGAATTTCCCTGGCACTGCACCCGTCTGTCTGTCTCCTCCCCCGCAGCGCCCGCTGTGCTTGTGGCTGCTCCCAGAACCGCTCCTGGAGAGCCCCACTGTACTTCTCCAGCTATCAGGGTATAAATATGGTATGAGATAAATATTGTCACGGCACATTACCCTGGTCCTTCCTCACCAATACGCGCTGCAGACAGAGTTATGCATCTATTTATATGTGTATATATATCTAATTATACTATATAAACTGTATATTCAACTCTCTATTGTGTATATTTAATATAAATGCCAGCTAATTGCCCTCAGTAAATATATACGGGGATTAACCATATTGAAATTAAATTTATTGGTAATCCCCTTGAAAATAAACACACAAAATAAAATAAACACATAAAATAAAAGCAGAGGACATAGCAGTTTTTATGTTTCGTTCTTTTCACCGTATACGAGGTTGAGGCTTTGCCATGCAAGAGCATCGAGGACTCCAATACTTCTTCCAAAGACCCCCCTGGCAGCCATCAGATGGTGTTTGAAGCCGCAAGAGCCCGCAATGCTCCCAGTGCACCAGCCCTCGGTTTGAGCCTCGTGTGTGGCAGGAGGAAGGTTTTGGCCGGCCCTGTTCTGCCCGCAGCAGCTCACTAACGTGGCCGACAGCTGGTCCGGCAGATTGGCGATGGGCTCCGGTGCTTTCCAGCCCGAGGTCACCGCCTCGAATACGGCCCCGGTCGGCAGTGACGGAAAGTCATTACGGCCGAGCAGATGTTTGATAGCATGTGCGAAATGGGCTGGGGGGGCTCGGGCCAGCTCTGGCGTGCAGGTGGCCATGGTGCAAATCAGCGTCCATGCAGGCAGACCCCGTTAACCCCATTAGCCAAGTGGGCAAGGACGGCTGCCGGGCACCACAGCGAGCCCACGCCGAGGACAAGCAATGGGGTCTCTCCTGGCATCAATAAAACCCTCTCCGTAGGAGGGACAGTTCAATTCTCACATCTCTTTTTCCACCCCACAAAGAGGTGCCACCTGGTGGCTCTGTTATTTGGTGACATATCTTGTGCTCAGGGTCCACAAGGATTTGCACAAGTCAGCACAAGGAAATCTGCTCCGAGCAATGCCGGCGCAGGCTGCTGTGGGGACCAAGACGGTTTTTAGACTCCATTATCAGAGGTTTTACAGAAGAGAGTAGGCGAGCTTCTGCTAGGATTGGTTTATGCCCAAATGGTCTCGTACAAGAGGTTATACAGCAGGCACAGTGTGCAAAAGGAGTTACACAGCGCCCAAATCAGTCACTGACAACTGGGCTATATGGAGAGTTCCCCCATCTGATGCCTCAGATCTTCCCCTGCTCTTTTTGGCTTCAGCAGAAAACCCCTGACAATGCTCAAATCTGCTGTTAAACAGTTTTGCAACATTATCTGTCTATGCAGCCCTCCCGGCTGCTGTGCTGCTAATTATTCGGTTGCGATAATTTTTGTCCTGCTCCTTCACGCTGGCAATGAATGTGCAGCCGCTCAGGAATGAGGGACCCCATGGAGATTTCAGCCTGGATCTGAAGGGACTGTGAGCCTTTGACCCATGCCATAAATCCTCAATTCTTGTGGTTTTGTTTTTTTACCAGCAAGACGACGATTCCTATCCACCTTCCTCAGATCATTAATTTATTTAATCCCACGCCTCGCCAGTTTGCAGGCCGCTGGTTTCCCGGGGGGGTCTCGGGAGGGAGATGCTGCTGCCTGTCCAACGTGCTCTGCGGAGCTGCCCCACTGCGAGGGGAGAAGTCACCCAGCCTGTGCTCTCCATCCCTCCTGTCACCTTTTGTCCCTTCTCCTCTGCCCTAAACATGAATCAAGCGAAGCCGGGCAGCCTGCAGCCAGTCCTGTTTCCTTTCTTTCCTTCCCTCTTCACCATTTCTCCCTGCCAGGTGCCTCCTTTACCTCTGCAAAGCCCTCAGGGAAAGGCTGTCTTGACTATTTTGAGACTGTATGTTAAATTAATGTTCTTGCTGCTCTCCTGGATCCTGGGTTAATTGACAGGAGCAAAAGGCAGAGGGAAGAGGCTCTTCCCCAAACACACAGGCACACGTAGGTGCACGCGTGCTCCTGCGTGCTGCAGCCTCACCTGGCAGCAGGACAGATGGTTCCTGGGTCTCTCCGTTTGACTCGGAGATCTGTCTTTGGGAGTGAAGCAGAAGCGAGATGGCAGAAATGGTGACTCAGAGGTGTCACCTGGTCCAGGTGTCTGGAGCGGCTGGGGGTCCGGTTTGGTGCTCTCTGTGAAAACATCTCGGTCACCCACTCAGTTCCCACAGCATCATCTCTCCTGGATGCCTGTGGTCACCCTACAATGGACCTACACTCCTTCTCCTTGGACAACTGCAGCGGCTGATTTGGGGCTATTTCCCCCATTTGACAACCCCTCTCCAAGGGGCAGGTATCCCTGGCTGCTCCCAACCCCATGCCTCATCCATGCAGCATCTGGTTTCTTATATCCAGGTGCTGGTGCTTTATATCCAGGGCACTGCTGTCCTTATCCTTAATGTCCTCCTTATCCTTACTGTCTTCGCATTATGGTCTTCGTGGACCAACCACCACAGAAACGTTCATACCCAGAAGAAAACCCATGTGCTACCACATGGCTCTGTGTGGTGGTGAACTGCCTCCTCCTAGCCTCCAAAGTGAGCTGCAATAAAATGCATCCATCATTCATGGAAGCTCCCTCTCCCTTTGGACCAGAGCAACTTGTTTGGCAATGAAAAAACCCCATTACCCCTTGGATCTCTTAATTTGACAGGGCTGGGAGCTAGCAGATGAGTATCTTAAATAACTAATGGTGACTCAGAGGAGCGTTAAACAAAGATAACATTGTCACTTCTTCTCTGTTCCTCTTTTGTTTCTCACTCTTCAGCTTTCCTGCCGGTTTATTATCTCTTCAGTTTTCCTTCTGATGATCTTGTTACTATGACAGGATGTATATTATCTTTGGCAGCCTCTTCCAAACGTATGACCTGTTGTATCAATGCATGGCAGGAATAAACAAGATGGATGCATGCAGAGGAATAAAAGCACATTACGAAATGATGTGACTGCAAAAGAAGGGCTCTGTTTGGCAGCTCAGGGGGGTTGGTGGATAAGGTGTAGGGGTTCCCCGTGCTTGGCGTGTGTGAGATAGGGTCTGGGTGAGAGGGTTTCTCTCTCCACTAGCCCATCTCCAGTTTGGAAAGATTTCGAAACTGAATCTCCAGCAGTCCAGCTGGAAAGATTTCGAAACGGAATCCCCAGCAGTCCAGCATCTGGGCTGCCTGTGTCATGATTCTGTTGTGCATTGCTAAGCGCTTCCTAAAGCTCTGTCCCACAATAGCTGCATTTTACAGGAGCGAGGGTGATTTGTGTGCTGTACCACACAAGACCTGCAGCTAAAGGCAGCCTTAAGCAGCCCTGGGATGAACTGATAATAACAGCAAACACCATTGGCACCACCAGAAGCGCTCACATTCAGAGGACCCTGGGCTCACTTATTACAAGGATGTGCTGATGGCAAGGTTAGCGTTTCATGCTGTTATTTGGGTATTCCAGGGCCTGTTAGCCACAGCTGGAGGTCTGCAGTCACCACCCTCCAAGCATTGCACAAAGCCAAAACTCAGCAGGACCATCCCAGTCTCCTCTTATGATAAAATACATGCAACAGTGGGGATCATCCACTGCAGGAATAAACCATCTCTCTCAGATCCAGGCTTATGGTTCCCAAGGACCAGAACTATTCAGTTCTGACCTGGTAGAGAAATACATGTGATTGGCAATGCACTGGTATTGCAGAAACTTCTTCAAAGCTGAGAAATGTCTGGATAAAAGGCTCTGGTCTGGTCTGTCTTTTCGTATACGTCAGTAGAAAGCCTTGGGGAAGTAGGAAATCTCATTAGGAATTAACTTGGGATCAAATATGACCTCCCAGGTGATTCTGAAAGGCCAGGTCAGTCTAAGGGAAAATTGCTTGATGAACAGAGCCACCTCAGACTTCTTTGAAGAAAAGTACCGCATGAAATTTTGATATTACTAAGTATTTAATAGATCTAATTTACAAAGCAGTGTTGCTCCCAATTCCCAGAGTGCTAAAAATCCTGCAACCTATTTCTTTACAAGAATGACTTCAATTCATTCATGGGTTTTAATGCAGCAAGCTGTTTAACAGCTGCAAAAAATGTTTTAGGACAGGAAGCCTGAGCCCTACAGAAGTGTAGCAGGCTCTGCTATACCTTCAGCAAGCCTGGAGAGTTATGTAGCTCTGACACGACATGAGGTACCAGATTTTTTTCACTCAGCCTGGTAACAGCGTTACCACAACATGTGAAGTCGTCATAGAGATCCTTGCTCACTTGAGCGCTATCAACAGGACAAGCAACCTCTGCTCAGAGAAACTAAAAAACACAGGGAGTCCCCGAAAATTTCCAAATCCCACATTTTCAAGTGTCCCACAACCACGTGTGAGCAGGTATATCATGTCACCAGAATACAGGTGTCCCTTTGGGTGATGGTTGCGTGTCTGGCCATGGGGAACCAGGACACGTGCTGACAGCAGCTGTCACAACTTTGGTGTGAGGAGGGCTACATCCATCCTTTGTCCACAGCACCGGTGCCCTCCAATGTCTGATGAGCCAAGTGATCACCAAGGGACCTGCAACTCCCACGTCTTAATCAGAGAACAGTGACACTTCCAGTTAGGTAGTGGGAAGTTATGTGGTATATACTGTCCTCAGATCCTTCCCTTTCTGGTCTAAAGGTCGTGCACAACATCTAAACAGAGATGAAGGCACGTTGGCTTTGCAGTGGTGCCGTACGGTCCCAGAGCTTGGTCCCTTGGGATCGGGAGCCCAGAATTCTGCCCAGTGTGACAACAGGATGTCACAATGGCAACGCACAACCTCTGCCAGAATCCCCCAAAGCCAGGGTGGATGGCATCCAGCCCCTTGCAGAAATGTTTTGAAGATCTTGGTCAGGCAGGACCAAACAGAAGAGTAGTCAGGATTTTGGTGAGTCTTCCAAGAACATTAGATTTTTTAGTAAACATCTGAGCAGCTTTTCCACTCCTGCTGGGTCCAGGGAGGCCAATGCTCAGTGCAGAGAAGTCTCCATAAAACCAGATGGTCTCAGGAGTGGGAGCAGTGAGATAGCTGACTAACACAAGTCAGCTATCATTGACCCATCTCAGCTTCCCTGCACACAGATTCCTTATTGAGTTTTCCAGGTTGCTACTTGATCAGAACCACTCTCACTGTAGCTTTTCTTACAGCATTTTGGGTTTAGAAGATCTTAGGTTTGTGTCCAGGCTGGTGAGCACTGGAAACAACTCAAAGACATCCATGGTGCTTTGCTTTGCTGCAAAGCCTGCCTGGCAGCAATGAAACCCTACTACACTCCTGCTCAGAAGGTCAGCCAGAAGCTCTGCTACAGCCTTCTACTATAGCACAAGCCTCACGTCCTGTTTTCTACCTGGAAATTTGTTTAAAAGACAAGATGCTTTCGCAGTGAGCTCAACTGGAAAGAACTTGCCTTTTACCCTGACGAATCTCTTATCTGTGAAGGCTGCAAGCACCTACAAAGAGTTTACACAAGTGCCTTGATCAGTCAAAGACATGCAGTTTCAGAAGCTTTCTCAAACCAGAGTCTCTGAACGTACTATGTGACAGAGCCAGTTGAAAGAAGGTACTAAGTATGTTTAACAAAAAATAATACCAAAAAAAACCCCCGAAACCAAAAAATCCAAGGACTTTTCCTTTCATACCAAATGCTTATGAAGAATTTCAAAAATTATTTCTGTGCATGCTGGAACATAAACAAGAAGATAAAAGAGAAAACCCGGTTCTTCCCAGTTGGGTTTCATTTTGACCAAAGAACAACCTCTTTTCTCATGATTAATTCGCCTTATTCCCTCTGTTACTGTTAGCTGGGGAAAGGGAAAATATAGAAGAACGAGCAAGAAAAAAAATCACTGCTCGTTTCACTTTGATGGCTGTATTGGGCTTGCATTTCTTTTGGAAGTGCAAGCAAACACCATATGCAGTGCAATAATGGGATAGCGATGGTGAGAAAACGCCAAGGAAGTCAGGAGCCTTTCCCTGTGATTTGCTGCTTCTCTGCTCGCAAGGTTGAAGCTGTGGAGGCACATCCTGAGACAAATTCATTTGTATTTCTTACCCCAAAAGGAGGTGCAGGAGTAGGTATGAAGTATCTCTGTCCCTGAAGCTGTTAGGGTTTGCCACCTGAACTGGACAGACTGTTGATCGGCTCCAGGGTAGTGAAAAAAACTTTTGGGAGCAAGTTCTGATCCTCTGTGGGAGGCAAGGCCAAAAGCACGCCAAACGAGACTGGCGGGAATGGTCTCTGCCTCTGTGATTAAGGGGATTCATAAATATTCAATGTTTCTTGGCAGCTGGGAGTGCTTCAGTTGTTCCAAGTATCTCAAGGGGGATGGGAAAGGCAGAATGAGCCTTAGTATTTCTGACACCCCGCAGAGACAATGAACCGGAGAAGGAGAGTGCTCATCTTCTTGCAGAGAAGTGTTTCACGTAGGGTGATTTTAATAATTCAGCCTTCGACTGGTCTGTTTAAATGTTTGATGCCTGTGAGTTGAGCTTTAAGATCTGGCCTCCTACAAATCCAAGGAGCTGCACTCCAGTTGGGTGCTGTCTGCCTTCCTCATCGGTGGTTTAAACATGTTACCATGGTACGGCCCAAGCCTAAGTAAGAGCACAGACTTTTTCCTTCACTGCACGAAATTCTGGTGTTCTCACACCTTGGGGAAAATATCAACCATCCCATTCTGGTTTGTGTTTGGAAGAGAAGAAAAAAAGAAAAAGTAGTAATGACGGATAAGGATAAAAATGCTTAACTACATTCTACTCATATTAGAGACACCAACCAATGCTATAGCAAAATGGATGGAAATCAGGCAACAATCACGACACTGTTGGCACAGAAAGAGTCACCAGGGCCTTGGGTCCGTCTCCACCAGCTGCAATCATACCACGTTGTAGCTGAGGATGCTGGTCTGTCTGAGCAGCCCTGGCGTAACAGAAGGTGTATTGGGGTCTGTGAGCGGTTCCTACCAGTGCAATGATCTCACTGAGTGATTCTTGTCTTGTGCATCGGTCCTGGACCCCATCTAAGGTAACATCCCAGCTGCTGTTCTAATCTGCTGGGAGAAGGCCCAGTGCCTTTGGCAGCATCATCTCTCTGTTTGCTATAACTGGGCACTTGGTCTGCAGAGAAAGGTGCTTTTTCTGGATTTCTGGACAAGACCCAGGATATCAGACCTCCTGCTTCCACACAGTGGAGTTGGGATGCTCGCATGTCCTGTGAATGATCCGATTTTGGCCATTCTAAGAGACAAGAGACTGGGCCGAACATATTTTGAGTTTGGCCAGGTTGAGAGATACCAGCACTCAAGGAACCACGCCATTTTCTGCTCTCCCAGCCACTGGCATGTTGCCACATTCAGAAACTCTCTGTCCCACAGCTAGTTTCCAATCAGCTTTGTTCACGAGAGACCCTTCACTTCCATGTGAGATCCTGATCCTGTAAGCCCTTATCCTAAATTATCCATGAAATGTGTGGGTATGAGTTATGCATGAGATGAATTATCCATGAACTGGGTTGGTCGCCTTCTCTCTCTGTCAACTCTGAAGGTTTCTGCCAGGTATCAAAGCATAGAGTAGGCTCCATCGGTTGGTTGTTTTTTTCCCCCAAAGAATCTGCATTTTACACAGCGATGTACAAAACCTGGGAGAGAGCTTAAATATTCAGTGGGTCATGATGGAAGAACACAGAAGGCTGCTTGAGAGGGAACAGGGTCATCCCTCCCCTGAAGATGCAGTTTCAGTTCCTAAATCCTTTCAGTGGTTATTCATTCCTGTAAAGAGAAATAGCTCCAAGAACGACAGAGACAACTTGTCTGTCTCTGACAACACACTCCCACACCCAGGCTGGTGGTAACTGTAGTCATCTATGAACTGGAGCTTGAGATTCAAGCCTCTTCTTTATAACAAACACAGCAAAATCTTAATTTTGGTGGATATCTGCTTCTGATTTTGACATGAAAGTCTATGCTAGAGCTGTGTTACTGTTCTTGAGGTAAGTTTTATCAAAGTTGGTCTGTCTGGAGAAGGGAGGGGGAGAGAGGATTCAGGAAATTGAGATTTTTCTGGGGGGAAAACATTTTTTTTGAGAATTCCTGACCAGCTCCATCACCTTGCTAATCACATGGTTTCTCCGTAGGCAAGGCCAGCAATGATGTCGGCACCAGCTCCCCAGTGTGCAGCTAGGAGCCTCTCCCCCTTGCCCGACCACACGATCTCCCACACCTCCAGGGCCATCAAATACATCTTTCTCAATGGCTGCAAGAACATCACTGCATCTCACACCCTGGCCGGTGCAGGCACCCACAAGGCCTACAAGGGATCTGCCTCCTCCCACCCCAAGGTGAAACACAACCCCAGCACAGCTGCAGACGGCTGCCCCCCCCTCCCCGAGTATCTCCCCATCTTTTCCACCTTCCCCATGGACCTGGAGAAGCAAGCCAAGGGTTCAGGGCACTTCCTTGCCTCCAAGAAAAGGCTGCCGGTGTTTCAGCAGCTGTGTGGGGAGGCTGTGCCAGCCATGTCCCCTGGAGACGTGCACCTTCAAAACTCAAGCCAAGAGCTGAAGGAGCTGCGTGATGCCAAAGCACCGAGGAAGAACATGAAAGGCTCGAGGATGAGGGAGGCAGAGGACTGCTCCCCTTGTAATAATGGCACGAACTGTCTCAGAGATAGCTTCTGAATAAAATATAAGAATATTGGTGTCCTTACATTACCAGGAGGTCAGTGGAGTCTTGGTGTGAGCTCAGATTCACTGACAGCCAAGGGGTGGTAAAATGTGAGGAAGGAAGGGTATGATATTGTCTACCCAGGATATCCCTTCCCATCTTCTGGGTGCCATGGCAGACTGTCAGTCCAACAGACTGGCAGTTTGTACAAGGATGGCCATCCAACCCTACCCCTTTCACTCAACCCTCCTAGCATGCTAGAAATAAAGAAAAACTTCCTTCTCCACATCCCCAAACCCAGCAACATCTCCTGTACTGACACCCACAGCCCCTCACCAACAATCCTCTCCAGCTGCTGCTCTGTAGGGAGCTGCATTGAACAAAGCATTGAATACCGGCTGTGGCAGAGCAAGTACCAAACACTACGTGGGAAAACAAAAAACATGAAAGGGAGAAGAAAGCAAATGAGAAATCTTATGCAAGAGTGTCTAGGAGGGCATGTGAGAGATTTTCATTGCTTAAGTCTAGAGATTGAAAAAAATGGTGACAATTAGAAGAAATGCCCCACAAAGAAAAAAGGTAATAAACGTAACTGGATTCAGGAGTTTTAGCATATGTATCACTCTTAATGTGTTTCTGAACGGTTTACATCTGGAAGATCACAGACCAATAGGGACCTTCTGAATGGATATGTGAAACCAGTTTCAGCAGAAAAGAGGAAGAGACAATGGAGACTGCAATGGTTTGAAGCCTAAGGAGGGACAGGATGCTACTCAGAGGACTTCAGGGAAAACAGGACAATCAGAAAACAGGTGGAAGACCAGATGGGGGAAAAAACAGACCTGCACAACCTTGAAACAGGCAGATATCTGTGAGTGGGGACTTGTTAGAAAGAAATGACGAGCGTACCGCTTATTTGGGACCAATGAACAGAAGGCTGTGGTGTTTGCCAAGGGAAAAAAAAAAAAAAAAAAAAAGATATCTTATGGGTTTAAGTTAAAAGCTATTGATGGTCCTTTACCTTAGGCCAGTAACAGTGGTAGAATCCCACAGGAATTTATTGCAGATGCCAGCACCAAACTGGAAGGTATTCAAAGACGAGAGGCTTGAGTGATCATCAGAGGATGTTCTTGCAGTTAGCCAAGCACACCAAGAGGATGCAGTCCAGCAGGCCCTTCAAATGCTGATGCTATGAGACAGGTTTAAGGATGCTGAGCTATTCAAGGGAGAAGAATTATTTCCAGAGAATAAATTCCCCCTGGTTAGGTTTGGGTGTTGCACGCTGAGATTAAGGATGACAAATCTCAGAAGAGTACTACAAGAAACAGAGGGACCCAGAGACCAAAGAGGAGAATCACATCATCACCGTACCTACCTCCACAACATAGGGAGTGGAATCAGACTAGCAAGGACAGACCAAAGGACAAGGATGAGCTAGGTTGATGAAATTAAAAGTTGTTTGGGAGAAGGACTCTGCAATGAGTTTGTAGGTCATGCTGGAGACTGAGTTTAGATGTCCCCAGTCAAAACGGGACTGAGTCATCACGGAGGCTTTAATTTTTGAGGCACAGATTGCAGAGCAAATGTTGCTTATTGCAGGCACCACTTATTCCTGAGCATGATAATAAACAGACTTTGTCTCCAAATGGTTACTGATCCAGGAAGACACAAGGCTATTTTAGTAGTATTTCAGTGAATGTGAAGACATTACAGAAGAGGTTGACCTAGAAAATAAACACGAGTCCAGTGATCAGAAGTTGATGCCATTTAAATTAAATGGAAGGAGATATTAAAACAGGTCAGTAGCTGAGGCTATTTGCAATGAATTAGCATATGAAATTACCAACATGGCAACAAAGAATTTTACTGCTTGTAACAAACTGGGAGTGGAACCATATGCCTGGAGTTTACCAAACACAGCACCCACGCTTAAGGAAATGGGGCAAGAGTAATTGTGACAGCTAAAGAGCCTTTATTCTGACCTCAGTGGTACGCTTCGATTTCTAGCCAATTTTGAAAGTGAGCAGAGAACAGCATCCAATGTAATATGCTTTTACGGAGGATAGGTCATGCCATGTTGGCTGTGCAAACACATCACCCAATGGCCACAACCCACACCCAAGGCCCCACTCTGCAAACAGGATCCCAATAACAAGCCAAAAATCAGATAGGCCCTGAATCAACAGCCAAAATTTCCTCCACTGAGCAGCCCAGGAGAAAAAAACACCTTCATAAAGGCGCTGCCCTTGGCAGACAGACACTCAGGGTTGCTACTCCTGTGATGAAAATGAGATTTCTCTGGCAGACCTTGAGCTGACCCGTGAGGACATCAGTCCAAATCTAGTGGCCTGACACTTACTAGCACCCTTCTTTGAAAAGGCTACCAATTCTTTTAGGCATGAAAAGCCTGATACATCTAATCCATGGGGGCATCTGCGCTGGCTCTGCAGTGCAGGAGATGGATTCAATGAGTACAAGTGGAGTTCCTCAAACAATGGCCAAGGGACTCATGTCCTTGGCATTTCCATTGATGGATTTGGCACAGAAAGACATATTGGATTTAGGAAGATTGCTGATTCCCCAAAGCTGAAAGGAATCTATTTCTCCTGTGGGAGAAATTAGGTGACCTTGAGGAACAGCAATTGCACAAAATCTCCTGTAAAAGGAGCTTCTGCTCTAAGCTGGGAGGTCATCCATTGGAAACAAGTGAGGGGGAGAAAGTCAGAGATGAACTTGCCAATCATGGGGTGATGATAAATCTCTGATGTAATGTGGCTCTGAAAAAAGGCAAAGATGATAGTAGAAGGTGTCAGGGGAGATATTTCCTTTAAAGAAAGGAGACTGCTTCTGTCATTGTGCAAAGCCCTGAGGAGGCCTTGTTTGGAGTCCTGTTATGACTCCAGTCAACCATGTTCAACAGAGATTAATTGAAACCAGAACAGGTGGGAGAATGAGTGGGATGAAGATCCTTCCTTGAGGACCTGCAACAGTTTGGCTCATTCAGCCTGGCAAAAGGTAGACTCCAAAGAGAGGGGATGCAGCTGCTGCCTGAATAAATAGCTGAGAGGAACATTTTGGGGGACAGGATGAAGAGTTATTTGAGGTTGGCATTAGAAGAGATGGGGACAAAAAGCCCAAGGACACGTTTCAGCTGGAATTAGAGGATCCGTCACCATGAAAGGAGCAAAGCTGTGGGACATCCTCCAATTCAGAGGAGGCAGGGGTGAGAAACTGAGCAAGAAGGCAGATCTGTTAGTGAAGGGGAGGATGTAGCTGGTATCTCTCACTGAGAGGAATTTCATCTTGATGACCAGGAGATCCTGATCAGCACGTGATCTCTCTACCCCTTGCCAGTTGCAAGATCCCATTTTTTTTTGGTAATACTGTCATGTTGGTGTATGTATTTGGGTGTATTCCTCCCTCTGTGCTCTACTGCCTGGCTTGACATTTGCTCAGTATTTTAAATTTTTTCAGCCTGAAAGGCAGGACTGTCTCTGAGATCTTGCAAATTGGAGGAGTGAAGACGTCTCTTTCTTTCCCAAGACCAAAACCAGAGACGTGTTTCTCTACCACCTGGCTAGCCTACCATTGCCTCTTGCGTGAAGTGTTAGCCTTGCCCAAACGAAATGAATGACAGAGACCTGCTCACACTTTTACATCTTCATTTAGGGGACAAGAGTTGCCCTCCGGAGCTGCCAATCTTTCCCCATCGGCTGTAGAAGTAGCACAGAGAGATGATCCCCCCCTGCCCCAAGTTTAGGCGGTACAAATACACGCTGCATGGCTTTACATGGTGTGGTACCAACTGACTGCACTGTCCCTGTGTTTCCAGTTACAACCTGGTCCTTGAAAGAGGCTATTCTGCTCCTGTTCTCTGCTGGGCACATGCGTGTGCAGCTGGGCACGCAAACCTGCCCTTCCTGCAAACCTCCTGGCCTGCAGTGAGTTTGCTCCTCTGCTCTCTGTGAAGGAACTAAAATCCTAGCTTTCCTCATCTGTAAAGAAATCCCATTTTTTTTAATTGTTTTCTGCCAAAATCCTTCAGAACCTAGCCCAGTCTCTCCCTCCCAGTCACAGCTTTTTAGCCTCTCTCTTCTCACATATGTCTTCCTCTGTTCCCCTGCTTTTCCTCCCTTCCCAGTCATCAGCATGCAAAACCCTCTACCTCCTGCTATTCCCCAAACACCTCCCACTCCCAAGGTCTCCACAGGTGCCTTATGCATGTGTGTGAAGAGCAATCAGTGCCTCACCTCCAATAATTGGAGTTGAGCCTCCAGAGCCGAGATGAATTTGATCTCTGCTGTTCTGCATGTGAGGGATGAGCCAGGAGGGCTGAATTCTGCTGAATGCAACGTGCTTTAGTGTTTAGGAGGCTTTACAGCATGCCACAGAGATCAGGACATCCAACCAGGGACCAGTGTAGGACACAGGCAGACACCTCTCCCTGCCTTGGTGTCCGCACCTTGTGCTCTGCTTTTGCCCTCCAAGGGGGAATGTCTATCCAGGTCCTTGTAAGTGAAAAACACTGATTGCTCTAAAGCTATTTTATTCCTCTAGCCTTTGTCATTGACGTGAATGCCAGCAAGGTATTGGTGCGCAGCGCAGGACTGCTCTTTGCAGTGCAGTTTAACCATTTCATCGATGCACCAGTGCAGACACACGGCTATGAACAGAGAAGGTCCTTGCGCCTTCACAGAAAACCAAAAGGGTTCAAGAATGAACACAGATAACAAGGGGGAACGTGTGCAAATCTCTGCTGGCTTGTATATACATGTGGGACTGTGGTTTTGCCTCTAAATGGTCCTGACAAGGTAGTCTCACCTGTGAACGTGTGAGACAGACATCTGGGGGTGAATAGCCAAAGGTGTTTTATCAGGATGCCCAAGAAGCCAGTGCTCCCAGGGAAAGGCAAATCACCTCCTCCCCATTCAACAGCATCCACCTGTAAGCAGGCTGGATCCTGAACAGGGCTAGGATCCATACAGGGAGAGGAGACCTATTCCCCACAGGTGCCATCACATTTAGACAGGCGATGGTGTGTGCAAAAACATGTTCATCTGTGAATACCGGAGCAAATTACTGTCTTGTGATTATTTATATGAAGATGTGAAGATATGAAGGCACACAGAAATCAAAGAGGTGATTGGTGACAGCCAGCATGGCTTCACCAAGGGCAGATCATGCCTGACTAATTTGGTGGCCTTCTACGAAGGGGTCACAACGGCGGTGGACAAAGGAAGATCGACTGATGTCATCTACTTGGACTTGTGCAAGGCATTTGATACTGTCCCACACGATATCCTGGTCTCTAAATTGGAGAGACATGGATTTGACAAATGGACCATTCGATGGATAAAGAACTGGCTGGACGGTCGCACTCAAAGAGTTGCGGTCAA